>JAJOOR010001615.1:0-55378 GCA_036250505.1 Solanum acaule | reverse complement strand
AAAAATAAATTTATATATATATATATATATATATATATATATATATATATATAGCCATTCTCTTAACTAAAAATAAAAATCCAACTAACAATTAAATCATTATGAACAAATCAAAGTAGCAACAAATATACAATTCAATAGTTAACTTCAAATATTAATTTTCAAGAGGAACTCAAACATATTTTTGTCAATGTACATTATGTAAAGGAACCCGTCTTTTTCTCGAGAAGTAGTTGGAGGCACAATGTCCTTGAAATAACCAATATAGTCTTTTAGTTAGCACAAAAAGTGTTCCAGGGTGAGACACATCATTCTTTGACATAATTTTAAATTTTTAAGTATTTTATACTTTGTTCTTATTTTATTTTTCATTCACATCGAAAACTCGATTTAAAAAATCGAACTAAATCGAACCGAAGTAGAAAAAACTGAATTGAATCGAATTAGTTTGGTTTGATATAGGTGCACACTTTTCTAAAACCGAAGAACCGAACTCCAGTCCAAGTGTCCAACTATAAACTTTAATTTAAAACTAATAGGGACTAAAATAGAGCACCAAAAATTTCATTCCTTGTGCTAACTTGACCTTAATTCCCACAAGTACAATCTTCCCAGGACTAAAGTACTACTCCTTAATGCGATAGTTATTTACTCTGTTTTTTTCCTGCTTACAAAAACTCCAACGAAGCTTTGGTTCATAGATGCACCGCTTATTCTTTGTTCAATGTCGGAATTACTGTTACACTCACGCAATTGCATCAAATTCTCAGATTTCTCATTTTGCTCGTTTGGGCCAAATACAGAATGCCCGAAGGGTGTTCGACGAAATGCCCAACAAAAATGTGACTTCTTGGAACTCTATAATCGCTGGGTATTTCCAAAATCACCAACCAAATGAAGGCCAGTGTCTGTTTGATCAAATGCCTGAGAGAAACATAGTTTCATGGAATGGGTTAATCTCAGGTTATGTAAAGAATAGGATGGTGAAGGAAGCAAGGAAAGTGTTTGACAAAATGCCCCAACGAAATGTCATTTCTTGGACTGCTATGGTCAGAGGGTATGTTGAGGAGGGGTTTGTTGAGGAGGCGGAATCCCTGTTTTGGCAAATGCCTGAAAAGAATGTTGTGTCATGGACTGTGATGATAGGTGGGTTGATTCAAGAAGGGAGAGTTGATGAGGCTAGAAGGCTTTATGACATGATGCCAGTAAAGGATGTAGTTGTGAGGACTAATATGATATGTGGATATTGTCAGGAAGGTAGGCTGGATGAGGCACGCGACCTCTTTGATCACATGCCGAAAAAGAATGTGGTGTCTTGGACAGCCATGGTATCAGGATATGCCCAAAATGGTAAACTGGATATTGCTAGAAAACTTTTTGAAGTCATGCCTGAGAAGAATGAGATCTCATGGACTGCAATTATAATAAGCTATGTGCAATATGGTAGATTTGAAGAGGCATGGAAGCTTTTCGAAGTGATGCCTGTTAGAACTACTCCTGCTTGTAATGCCATAATTCTTGGAATAGGACAGAATGGGGAGGTTGCTAAGGCGCGGATGGTGTTTGATCTTTTGGAGGAGAAGGATGATGCAACATGGAGTGCAATGATCAAGGTTTATGAAAGGAAAGGATATGAGTTAGAGGCGCTGGATTTGTTTCATCGAATGCAAGTAGACGGGTTTCGGCCAAATTTCCCTTCGTTGATAAGCATACTTTCAATTTGTGCTAGTCTTGCAAGTCTTAATTATGGTAGAGAGATACATGCACAGTTAATCAGAACCGACTGTGATGATGACATGTATGTCTCTTCTGTATTAATTACGATGTACATCAAATGTGGTGATTTCGTCAAGGCCAAATTAATATTTGATAGACTTTCTCCAAAAGATGTGGTCATGTGGAATTCTATCATAACAGGTTATGCTCAACATGGATTAGGAGATGAAGCTCTAGAAGTGTTCAGAGAAATGTGTTCTTTAGGTATTACCCCAGACGAGGTTACCTTTGTTGGAGTTTTATCTGCATGTAGCTACACTGGGAAAGTGAAAGAAGGGCAAGATATCTTTGAGTCCATGAATTCAAAATATCAGATGGAGCCAGGAACTGCACATTATGCTTGCATGGTTGACATGCTTGGTCGAGCTGGTCGATTGAATGAGGCGATGGATATGATCAAAAAAATGACTATAGAAGCAGACGCAATTATTTGGGGTTCTTTAATGGGTGCATGTAGGATGCATATGAACCAAGATTTGGCAGAAGTTGCTGCAAAGAAACTTTTACAGCTTGAACCCCAAAATTCAGGGCCCTATGTCCTACTTTCTAATATTTATGCATCCAAAGGTAAGTGGGCTGATGTTGCTTCACTTAGGAAGTCGATGCAGTCTAGGGAAGTGGTCAAATCACCTGGTTGTAGTTGGCTTGAGGCAGACAAAGAAGTGCATATGTTCACTGGTGGACAGAGCATGCCCCATCCCGAGCATGAATCAATTCTCAAAATATTAGAAAAGTTGAGTCCTATGTTAAGAGAAGCTGGTTATATTCCTGATGGAAGCTTTGCTTTGCATGATGTGGAGGAAGAAGAGAAGTTGCATAGCTTGAATTATCACAGTGAGAAACTAGCTGTGGCCTATGGACTTCTTAAATTGCCTGAAGGTATGCCTATACGAGTAATGAAAAATCTTCGAGTTTGTGGTGATTGCCATTCTGCTATTAAGTTAATCGCTAAAGTCACAGGACGAGAGATAATTCTGAGAGATGCCAACAGATTTCACCATTTTAAGGATGGAGTATGTTCTTGCAAGGATTTTTGGTGATTGCTCTGTTGCTTTGTGCATAATTCATTAAAAAGCGGCTTTGGTGCTGTGGTCAATGGTGACTGCATTCAATTAGCATTCAACTGTATGCATTCACATTTAATAGATTGTGGAAGAGTATCATAAAACCCACAATTGATGAGCATTATCTCAAATCACTGGAGATATAGTGTCTACTGTGTTTGTCGAACAAGTATAGAGGATTGTGTTGTAAACTCAAAAAAGACATTTGTGAACATAAAAGAACGCAAAGATTAAGATGGAGCTAATTTTTGTTCAAATTTTAGAGATGAAGGGGTTGAAGGTCAGAAATCTTGAGCTTAATGTCTAGTCTCATGCTAAACAATGCTCAGCACCAAGCCAAGCCACTCATTATTGTAAGTTTGCAACCTTCAGGACTGGAGTTCCACTTGCTGGAGCTGGTTTCCTGAGCATGAACCCAGTCAGAACTATGCTGAACAGACATGACTTGTACCTCAACTTGTCCATTTTGATATGCATTGCAGCATCAGCCATGCTGATGAACTGAAATGACCCTAATCTATCAAAACAATCTTGATTCCCATCTTGGCATGCTTATATGTGTTGGCATTATTGCAGCTACTGTAATCTTCATCAGCCACTTGTAGTACAGAGTCGCACTGGACAAAAGTTCAAGTGAAGGTATACTGTCCTGCCTAAGTTCACTTGAAAATTGCTTTCTGATCACATTACCCTAAAGCCTTATACTGATCAGGTAGTGTTTTGTATGGCATCCCTACCTACTCGATGTCTTTACTGCCTATATCTGCAAATGTTGAAAACAGGGTTTGAATAAAATAAAACCCAACTTTACGGGGATGAAATTCTGAGAAGAAAGGACGGCATTCAGCATTTAGTAGGACCGACAGGCATAGTGTCCAAAAAGAAGTGAAGGTATGGGAATCAAAAATATGAAATGCGCAACAAAAGTTTGCTCCTCAAATGGCACAGGAGGTACAATGAGCAGGGATGAATTCCAGAAGAATGTGATAGCAATAAAATAAAGTAAAACTGTTAAGTGGTGCACTAAACCAGTGGCTACTTCATACTGAGTTGCATTATGGAAACCAATTAGTAGAATATTTTAAAAGGAATTTATAGAGAAAACTGAAGACATGCAGTGGTAGGAAGGGTCAATATTGGAAGAGCTTTTTCCTGAATATAGTCATCTTCAAGAATCGCACAATCTCAAGATGCTACATCAAGATGAATAGAAATTTTAATTTCAGAAGTTTCAGTGAGTGGTAAATAGAAAGGCTTAGTTCAATCCTTTGTTGCAGAAACCGGAAGTAGTATATGTGGAGGTGGATCAAGACTCCGTAGTATGGATAGGCTGCACGCTGGCAGATTCTCTGATAACTACTGTTACAAATATTTTCTTCAACAGAAAAGTAGCAGTTGCTCACTGTCTTTGGGGAATGATTTCAAAGACGACTTCCTATTAAAGTTGCAAGTTTTTATGGATTACAACTCGTGGTGCCTGTTTGACACAAGACAACTTACAAAGGAGAGGATATCAGTCATGCTGCAGTAAGGATCATCAGTATGTTCTTCCACTTACTAATCCTTGAAGTTATTTTCTCTGTTGCATGTATTTGGCTTCTCTTTCTTTAGCAGAGCCTGCTCTTTCTATCTTTTCTTGTGTCATTCATGTCTACTATAAATTGTTCTGCTCCGTGTCAATTGAAAACTAATATTTTGTTCATTTCTTTATCTTTTCTATTTAGTATGGTTTGGATGTCGCCTGAATGAAAAATAGTATGATTTGACGCATATAGCTTCATAGAGAACCAGAGCATGATATTCTATTTTAAGGAGAAACAACTCTTGAATTCCCAAAAACTTTGCTAGAGAGGCCACATCCCAATGGTGACCAAATGAATGTGCACATAAGTCATTAAATTCCTTCATTGCTCTTCTAGCAATAAGATAAAATTCTCATACTGAACTGAGTATCAAACTGATGAATTGAGAAAAACACTAGTACCAAATTTTAAGAAGTGTCAATCATGAAAGGAAAGCTATGCAAATGAAGACCCATTTATCCAACAGATGATCACACAGGTTCTTTGATTCTTGGAGCCACCTTTAAGCTAGGCAGCAGCTACCATAATCCGCATACCATAAAAATATTGCTGATGACTTGCTTTTCCTTTTTGACTATACAAGGATCTGAAAAAACACCTTCAACTCTAGCTCAAGAACCATTAAAATATGGATTTTTTATCAGTAGAAAATAACAAGGAAAGCTCAATAACATCTTGGAAAACCCATGATCCAAATAGTATCATCATCCTAAAGGATCCAACATCAGTTGCTATGGAATCAGAAGTGATTTCACCAAACCCATTACTGATGAACAGACAACTGAATCAACCACATCTTGAAGGGGGAAGAAAAGAAAGGAAAAGGGTCAAATCAAATGGACAATTTACATTCAGAAAAAACTAGAAATCCTGTAGATGGTTAAGTACTTGCAACCAAATGCTTAAAAGAAGTTACTTTACAGGGAGATCAGACTATCAGGTCGAAATCAACCCAATTCTGTCCCAAACGCGAAGAAGATGATGAAGAAGAATCATTATAATCTTGATGATATGATGATGAGGTAGAAGTAGTGTAAGAATGACTTCGATAGGAATAGAGATTAGGAAGGTAACAGAGGAAAGTGCAGAAGCAGAGAGCTAAGCGACCAATCTGTTGAAAAGGATAACAGATAACAAGATCCAACAGTTGCTGACTGCTTACTGGTTCTGGCAAACATGCCAGCAGTTGCCAAATCTCTGCTGAAACTTTTGCCACTGACACCACCAATACCCCATTGAATGTCATATTTCTTCTGCTTTCTTTGAGTTCTTCTCTTCACACTTCTTTTTCACTTTTCTGCCAAACAGAATGTTGTCTGGTCTAAAAGTGGGAGAAGGGGTCACCAGGTGGAATAAATAGTCTTTTTTCTGTAGGCCAGAAGTGGATTTTGGATAAGTTAAGTGTCCCAAAATGAAATTCATAAAACATTCAGATCTTGATAGGCAATATAATCATATATTGGTAATAATAGAGGTCATAATTCAGTCGAACATTATTAGTAGTTGCCACTTGCCATCATGATAAAACTATGACTTTTTCGGTATGCATCTCATCTAGTCTGACTTGATATTAGATAGCGTTAACGTGATATTCTTGTAACCCATAACTCACGAGCAGAAGTGGAGCCAAAAAATTTTAATTTATGAATTTTGGATTATAATTTTTTTTTTTTTTTGCTTACTAAGTTCGTGATATATTATCTATATGTATTAAATAATTCTCTAATACAAATGTAAGTTTGAGCTAAAATTATTAAATTTTGCTGAATTCGTAATAATAATGTGGTTTTGGCTGTTTGAAAGAGACTAAAAGGCATTACTGTAAACATGTGGTTTTCCGATTTTGTTGGAATAGCTAACTAATCAAAATCAAACAATCATCACAATATATATGGTGAGGCCTAGATGAGTTGTTCAATCATGAAATTAAATATGAGTCAATATATTCAACATTAAAATAAATTATTCCTTGAAGGATATAAAATCCAACACAATCAACTATCAAGTCATTTGAGTTAAATTACTTTAATGGTCAGTTAAATTATAAAAAAAATCAATAAAGTCAATTTTGCCTGTTTTATACTAATAAAATTACTCATAATATATATCAGCTTATCTTTTGTAAATTGATGAGTGTATACAGTACAATACTACTCAATTCTGATTGAGACATGCTTAACGTTATAATCAATCCATTTTTTTGAATGTGGATATTATCATATGAAACTACTTATTTGATACTTGATAGTATTATGTTCTACCTCATATTGTCCGACTTGATTTCCAAATAATAATTGCATCAATTATCGTCAAAATAATATTCGTTTTTAACCAATAATTCTGAAAAAACCGACCAGTATTGTGGACACGTAACTTTCTCATTAAAATAGTAGCTAACTAATCAAAATGAAGCAACTCACCACAATAATATTGAGTAAATGTTTACGCACTTATGGCAGCTAGTACATAATCAACACAAGCAAGTCAATATTTAAAATATTTTTTCCACGAACATTTATTTTAAAGGATGAACAAACTAAGTCATTCGGTTATTAATTAAAATATGGATTGTGATGGGAATTCAGATAATTGAGATTTCTTCCTTCTTAAATCAGAAATTTTAGATTCAAGTCCTCAATATGAAAAACAAAATTATGTTAGACAGCACCAACTCATGTTATTCCCTTTTCAAATATTGGAAACTAAGTATTAAAAATAATTTACAATAAACTAATATATCAATCACTATTTTTAGGATAAGGAAGGATCAAGTCAGGAGTACTTAGTACAACATTTAGAAGTCTATATGCATTGATTGATTCATTATATATATTTCATCAGTTTAATTAGGTACTATTTATATAATTATTATATTTCAAACCTTTTAAAATGGCAAAGGCACACAATTTCTGTTTCCTCTTTTCATACCGACTGAGAATTAAAAAACTTACATTTTTTTTTTAATTTGAAATTGATTCAGAAGAAATTAAAGTGATTGATCATCCATTGATTAATGATTTAGTTGATGTAAGCCTGGTTTAAACTCCAAGCATTCAAAGTGGAGATGTCAACATGTTGGGATCCATTGTTGAAAACAAATAAATGTGCATTATCATTAATGGCCAAAGTAGGATAAGCTCTTGTTGTGATGCAAGTTTTTCCACCTCCGCCAAAGCTTTCTACTATCGAATGATCAATCTGAAAAAAAATATTATTGTTATAATTTAGAAGTACTAATGAATAGATCATTTTTATAAGACTCCTCCACATGTGCTTTCACTTTATTGCTCTCTCGGTGATTTGTATAATTAATTTGATAGGGAAACTTACCAAAGTTCTTAGTGATAATCTTTCTGTAAGAGGATCAATATCCAAAAAAGCTCCATAATTGGTTTTATCATATTCAAGATCCACAGAAGACCTGCATTTCAAAATTTTATAATGAATTTATAAATCTATGAGTAGAAAAATAATTAATTTGTTATCAAAATAAAAATTATATAACCTCTTGAAAAACATCAACTTCTTTTTTTTTTAAATGTAAAACCAAGCTAAGGTGATTTTTGTACCTTTTTTGGTCACAGCCCATTAACACAACAAACTTGTCATTCTTTTTGAAAATTGTAAAGAATATTGCTGTATATTCTTCAATGTTATTTGAGGCTAAAACTAGCAACCCAAAAGGTCCTACACCAGTGTTGGCCAATGAACCACTTTGATTAGCTATCTCTTGTGGATTTGTCCAATTTGATTCCAGCATCTCTGCCTGCTTCAAGCACCGCGATTGGGATTGAGAAGGAGATTTCTACATCAGCCTGTCGTATAATGAGTGTCAAATTAGCAAGTTGTTTTGAATTTGGACGAATAATATCAACAAAAGAAATTGACAAGATTTTTCATAGGAAGAATTATAATTTATACCTGTGCAGCAGTGACACCAGAAATTTCACGTTTTGAACCAGCTTCGAGTGTTATATTTTGTAAATCAACTTTGTTTGTCCTTAGCATTTCGATTTCTTCGACAGGCCATTGAATCAATTGCTTTCCACCTCTATCCAGCCAAATTTTCTGAGGAAAACACTGTAATATAATGAAAGAAAAAGTTTATGATTAATCTTTTTAAAAAAATGAATTAACGGACAGAAAAACTGGGAGATTTAATTACCTGAAGACCAGACCATCCTCTAATTAAATTGATTTCCTTACTTGTAGACTCATTAACCCAAGCAATGGAGATCCTCCTCTTCTTCTCACTGTCAAAAAAAGATTTGGAAGCATAATACTTTCCATAATCTAATCTTAATCCTGATTCATTATCCACAGATCCCTCATCAGGTATGTACACATCATTGTGATGGTCATACGTTCCAATAGTATAATAATCAACAGAAGAACTCATCGCGCTAATTTTAAGCACATGTTTAATTCCTGGAAATATCTCAAGTCCATTTTCCCCATCAATTGAGACAGGGAAAAAATCAGGACATTCCCACATTGTAGTTTCATTGGACGAATGCAGAGGTCGCTCTGCTTCAGTCCAATGAATAAAATCTTCACTTTTATATAAAAGAGCCGTTCCTCTGTTTTCTCTTTTGTTTCCTATAATGACTCTCCAAATTCTATCGGTCCCTAACCACGCTGTGGTTGGGTCTCTAAACCAAAAATTTTCATCTTCATTTGGTGTCATGATTGGATTATGAGGCGATTTAATCCATTCGACAAGGTAAGGGTCCGATGGATCTTTGGGCACGGCTAGATTTTGAAGGTTAACCTTTTGTGACACACCTCCAGTATAGAGTATAGCTGGTGTGCCATCTTGGAGAATTGTTGTGGAACCTATGAAAAGCAGATTCAGAATTTAAATTATATAGGTTCAGTCTTAAAAGATTTTAACATTGAACCTATAATTCCCTCGGATTCAAATTTAAGTTCTACGTAGAAGGTTATGAATTCAATTGAACTCGTGCATATAAATATAATGCTTGATAGGTAGGCCTATGTCAACTTAATGTGAATTTTCTAAATAAGATAAAAAAAATTAACATAATATTTTCACAAATTTCAACAACCTGACCAACAACCATTGAAGTCAAATGGATCAGAAGGCAAAAGAGCTGGAGGATGAATAGTCCAGTTGACAAGATCAGTTGAAGTAGAATGACCCCATGCAATATTTGCCCATTTTGCACTTTCAGGATTGTACTGATAAAATAAATGGTAAATTCCCTTGTAGATCATTGGTCCTGCAAAATTAATTAAGTTTGTGAAGGTCAAGCATAGTCTTAAAGTATGTAACTATTTTTAAGAAAATGAATTAATCTGAATAGTCGCCCATCTAACCATCCACTTGAATTACAAATAGTCAGGTTGTATAATGGGATATAATCAGTGTATAATTTATGTATATCAACTAGGAAAAGTAAACAATGAATTCGTATGACTATTTATATAAATAAACATTTTTCTGAGTACTTTTCGATTGGTATTTGTGAACGATTTGACCCACATGTGTTTCAGTGTTAAGGATGATTGACAAGATGTCCTTAAAAATTGATGGTAATGAAGTTTTTATCTCGCTTAAGTTATGTGCAACTTCAAGTTTAATAAGTGTTGCCCTCATGAACAACACTTTTTTCTTCTGAACTTCAAGATTTGCTCATTAAAAAAATGGCAATCAAAAGTTTAAAACCATTCATTTCCTTTAGCTCGAATAAATATATACTACTGTTGGAACTAATTGGAGGATTGAATAGGCAAAACAACTTTAAACAATTTGCTAGTAGTATTACTACTTAATATTTACTAATATTTTTTGTTAAATAAAGGTAGAAAATGTATAAGATAATGTAAATTCTCTAAACAGGAAAACTTACCATTAGGATCTGTGAATCCAACGACATGTCATGCATATGAAGTTCACCAACATTATAAGTCAATGACACGATTCATCGATCGAATATAAATCAAAAAGTTTAGATTAAACTATACAAAATTAATCATAGGTATAAAAAGAAAAGACTCGTTAAAAATATACCATTCATCCAATTCTTGAGAGGTTGAAAATGATAAGCACTTCTATAAGGTTGAGCCATGAGGAGACAAGATATTGATTTACAATATTATTGAATACTTTCTTTTCTTAGTTCAAATATTGCATACAATTAAAGAAGTTATATATCGACTATATATCATACTGTCTCTTGTACAAGTCAAAATAATATATTCCAATTAATAAGAAATAATACATTCTAACTAATCCCAAATTGAAATATATTACCACCAAACCAAGACGGCAAGCAAGGGAAGACTTTCATATATCTTGTACATATTAAGTCAAAATATTATATTCCAAATTGTTTGTTTAAAACTATTTTCCTTGACATTTTCTAAAATTTACTTTATAATAACATTATAATTATGTAGCAGCCTCAAACAAGTTAGTATAAGCTAAATTTAAATAATTAAATCATGTCTTAGTGTATCAACGTAACTAATAATTTTATTTCTTTCCCTTTTTTTAAGGATCTATTTTGAAAATTATTTTCTAGTGTGTAATTGCTTTAAATCATTAAACATAAATTTATATTTTCGAAATGAAAAAATTATTTAAAATAAGATCAAGAGAAACCTAATGATAATTTTAGAATTACTAAGAAAATATGATCGACGGAGTATTCTCTCAGTACCAAATGAATTCTTCAAATTTGTTACTCCCTCAATTTCAAACTAATTGAATTATTGAGGTATTTCACGTCCTTTAAGAAAAGAAGATTAAGACATAAATTAGGCATAACTTTCATTTTTACCCTTATTAATTACTCCCTCTGTCCCTATTTACTTGTCCATACTTCCTCTTTTAGTTGTCCCTATTTACTTGTTCATTTTGACAAATCAAGAAAGGACAAAAAAAATTCCTATTATACCCTCATTTAAACTTCTTGAAAATTTCTAGTAAGCTGTAATTCATCCTTTTTGGAACCAGACAATACATTTATTATACTTGAGGAGTTACATAATCCTTTAAGTTACCCATAAAGCATTTCATTAGTTTATGAGTAAAAATTTTGAACAATATTTTTACTCAAAAAAATGGATAGAAATAAACTTGAAGTTTCAACTAATACTCCTATCAAAGTAGAAGGCTCATTTATATTGATTGAAGATCCAAAAATTATTGAAGTCAAAAATTTAAAAAGGAAAGATGAAGATCGAATAGAAGCATTAGAAGCATAGTGAAGATACAAAAAATTGTAAAAGTGTATGTTGTTTCCCTCCAATTTATTTCACTTGAATTCAAAGAAGTAGCTATAATTTTGAAGTGAAAAGTTGTCATAAATACAGTAAATAAACTTATGAACTTCCCACAACATTGATTAGTTATCTTGAGTGAATTTATTTTGAAATTGTAAATTGTACTATAAGGGTAAAATTGTAACTTCACTATGCTAATCATTGTTGCTTTAATATGTGTGTCATTTCTAAAGTGGACAACTAAATAGGGACAGAGTGAGCATTATCAAATTTATGATTAAAATAACTAAACATTAATTAATAACTAATTCAAATACTAACTAATGAAGGGTAAAATTGGAAGAACATTCTAAAAATAGTCTTGAAAACTGGACAATTAATTTAATTTAAAAAATGAAAAATGTTTCTATAATTCAATTAATTTGAAATGGAGGGAGTATTATATATCACCATTTTAGATAATTAACTTTTTGCATAGTTATTTCTATTAGATGACATCATTATCGTTCACAACTTTACAAGAATTTTTAAAAGAATCAAAGTTTATTATATTTACCAACTTGAATATATGTAGCAACTTAAATAAAAAAGAAACAAAGTAGGGGCAAAAATAAGACATAAAAAATGTTATTGGTACATATTTGACCTACAAAAAGTTAATCTAAGGGGCTATGTAACACCAAAAAAGGCTTGAAAGTATTTTCATTTATTGAAAATACTAGTAGTAATTAAATTAAAAAGTAAATCATATTCATAAAATGAGAATCATAATAAATTGTTCCTATACTTAATATGTAAGAAAAGTCTCAATTTTCATGTAAAATTTACATGATACAATCTTTTTAATAATTTTAGTGTCATTTTTTACATATGCCACATGTGATACATTATTTAAGAAAGGTGAAGTACCATTGTAGACTCGTTATAAAGTACCTAATTATGTTTAGTGTGATCACTAACATAATGACTCTTTTAATTACAGTTGTAGTATTTCACTTAGGGCCTGTTTGGAAGGACACTCTGGTAATTGGATTTGGCGTAATTGGGTGTAATTACAGTGTCTGTCCCGTTTGGTTGGACAGGTAATTACTTGATTAGCAGGTAATTGGTGTAATTGGCAGGGGGTAATTACACTCTCCAATTCGCTGGTAATTTACATGGTGTCCATGTAATTACCAGCTGATTACTTTTTAATCTCTTTTTTTTTTTAATTTCTATTTTTTATTTTTTTGTTTTAATTTTTTTACTTCTATTATTTTAAGTTCTTTTTTTATTTTTATTATTCTAAAAATTTCTAAAAGTTTATTTTATATTTTATATTATTATATTTTATTTTCTTCTCGTTCTCAACCTTACTTCATGTGATTCTAGCAATTTTTTTGTATTATCTATTTCTTTTTGTCGTACTTATTTTCTCATTAGCATAATTCTATTAGTATTCTCATTTTTAGATTAAAATAGAATTTATTGTTAAGTAAGGTTACAGAGTTACGTTTTCTTTTTTAAAAAATAAAAATAAATCATATTTATGTATGCTATGTTGAAATTTGCGATAAGAGTATTATGCTAAATTTATTTGTTTTGAATTTATAACTTATGTTATATTTTCAGTTTCATTTGTTTTAGTAATATTGAATTGACATTGCATGCTTTGCCCACAAGCCCTACTAGCGTAGCAAGTCTGGTCGCTGGTGTGTTGGTCATTTTTTAATTAGACCTAATAGTTATTTTTTTGTCAAACATTTTAATACTTTATGATATTTTATTTATATATTAATCTTTTTATCAAACATGCATTTCACAATGTTAGTAGAAACTTTACACTTTTAGTTTTATGATCAATCAATTGAAATATATTAATTTGAAAAAATATAAATCAATTATTTTTTCATAATATTAGTTAAGAACATATGTTTATTAATTAATATATTTACAAAAAATAATATATATCTTAAATATTTAATTTAATATCATTTATATAGTTTCTTATTTGTGTAGTATAAATTTTAAATAATTAATTTTTATTTTTAAAATAATATTATGATTGTTACTGTGCATCCAAACAGAACATGTGTAATTACACTGTGGCATCCAAACAGGACATGTGTAATTACAGTGTAATTACACTATGGCTACCAAACAAGTCAGTGTAATTACTAGGCTGATAATTACTACCCTAGTAATTATATCAATTCCAAATACTAGGTGGCTTTCCAAACAGACCCTAGTGTTGCCCTCATAAACAACACTTTTATCTTCTGATCTTCAAGATTTGCTCATTAAAAAAACAGCGGTCAAAAGTTTAAAACCATTCATTTTCTTAAGCTCGAATATATATATATATATATATATATATATAGTGTTGGAACTTGGAGGATAGAATAGGCAAAACAACTTTAACAATTTGCTAGTAGTATTACTACTTAATACAATATTTTATGCTAAATAAAAGGTAGAAATGTAAAGCATAATATAAATTCTCTAAACATGAAAACTTACCATTAGGATCTGTGTATCCAAGTATCCAATGACATGTCATGTATATGAAGTTCACCAACATTATAAGTCAATGACACGATTCATCGATCGAACATAAATCAAGTAAAAGAAAAAAGATTTTAGATTATTACACAAAATAAATCATAGTTCTAAAAAGAAAGGACCCGTTAAAAATGTACCATTCATCCAATTCTTGAGAGGTTGAAATTGATAAGCAGTTCTATAAGGTTGAGCCAGGAGGAGAGGAAGATACTGATTTACAATATTATTGAATCAATTATTGACAAAAAAAAAAACTTTAGGCGGAATGACCTGAGAGATCCATGTACTTGGTGCCGTTTGTCAGTTGAACCCTCATACTCATTATTTTGCCAATTAGACCCTTAAACCCATCAGAACACAACATTTTAAGCCCTTTTCTCCTCCGGTCAGTGTTCGTGTAATGGACGCGATTACACGTGGAATTTCACATCATTTTTTAGTGCCACTTACGAAATTAAGTGCTAAAAAAATAAAAATAAAAATAAAAATAGATCATTTTTTTAATTTCTTAAACTTTTCAAATAGTCATCTTCTTCATATTTGGTCAAAATTAAACACTAAATTCATACCCATTAGATCAAATTCTTCTCAATTTAACTTGTAAATTCAACTACAAGTTCACCAACACAAACTCAATGAACCCCAATCGAAATTTTTAACTAATTTTACAAATTTACAAGACCCACTTATTATTTTTAAGTTTTTTCAAGCTTATCAATGGAGTTTTAAAATTTTCAATAGTCACAATCATCCTTCACATTATCTACATCTCCTCGTTGAAACCATCTAATAAAATAATGATACTAATATTTTTCAAACCTAAAAAATGAAAATTTTAGAAGAAGTTGAGGCTATCGATTTGTATTAAAAAAAAAAAAAAAGAAGAAGAGGCGGAGAAGAGTGAATGTGGGGCTGGAGAAAGAAGAATGAACTGGAAAAAAGAAGAAAGTTGAGGGCTGTGGTGAGGGGTAGAGGAGGGAGGCTGGTGGAGAAGAAGAAAGTCGTGGGTGGGTGGGTGAGTGGGTGAAGGAGGGTTGAAGAAAATAATCTTATTTTTTAATTTTGTTAAATGGATTTTTTAAAAAGTAAAATATTGTTTTAATTCACTTTCAAGCGTGTAATCACACATATTTCAAACTCACAAATATTATTGTCACATAAACTCGGTCAATGGTCAGAGGGGTTTAAAATATTGTGTTTTGATGAATTTAAGGGTTTAGTTGACAAAGTGATAAGTAGGAAGGTTCAACTAACAAACGGAGCCAAGTGCAGGAGTCTCCCGGGTCATTCCGCCAAAACTTTACTTTTTTTTTCTCAGTTTAATTTAAATATTGCATACCATCAAAGAAGTTATATATCAACTATTTATCATACTCTTTCTTGTACAGGTCAAAATATTATATTTATGAGTCAAAATAATATATTCCAATTAATTCTAACTAATCCCAAAATTGTAATATTTACCACCAAACCAAGACAGCAAGCAAGGGAAGACTTTCATGTATCTTCTTCTTGTATATGAGTCAAAATATTATATTCCAACTTGTTTGTTTAAAATTCTTTTCCTTTTTCTTAGTCTATAAGTGGAACATTTTCTAAAATTTACTTTATAATAACATTATAATTATGTATCAGCCACAAACAAGTTAGGATGAGCTAAATTTAAGTACTTAAATCATGTATGTCTTAATGCAATGACGTAACTAATAATTTTATTCCTTCCGCTTTTTTTTAGGATCAATTTTGAAAATTATTTTCTATTGTATAATTGCTTTAAATCATTAAACCTAAATTTATATTTTCAAAATGAAAAAAATTATTATAATAAGTTCAAGATAAACTTAATGATAATTTTAGAATTACTAAGAAGATAGGATCGACGGAGTACTCCCTCAGTACCAAATGAGTTCTTCAAATTTGTTACTTAGATAATTATCTTTTTGCATAGTTATTTCTATTAGATGACATCATCATCGTTCACAACTTTACAAGAATTTTTAAAAGAATCAAAGTTAATTATATTTACCAACTTGAATATATGTAGCAACTTAAATAAAAAAAAACAAACAAAGTAGGGGCAAAAATAAGACATAAAAAGGGCTATGTAATACCAAAAAGGGCTTGAAATTATTTTGATTTATTAAAATATACTTTAATATATGAAGTAAGAAAAAGCAAATACAAGGATATATTTGGAAGAGAAAACCCTTTTGCTTGCAAGCTAACCAGATAGTTACAGAATAATTAAGGACTACAAAACTCTTTGCATTGTCCTTATATATTGTAAAATAATAGATATTAGTAAGTGAAATAATGACAAACAAAAATATCACACACCTCCTTCGTCTCAATTTAAGTATTATACTTTTTTTGTCTTCAACATTTTACGTGATAAATTTAAAATTACAAGATTTAAAGTATTGCATACATATCTATAAATTAGATTATTGCTAAGAATGAGAAGTAAAAAAGGGCAAGTATGTACTTGTAGTTTCATAAATGCAAGAGCAGTAAACGATTCAAACAAACTATAAAATGAAGAACATGGCAAACACTTTTATTTGTACCTCCAAATGTTTTGGTGGTTGAAAATTTTAAAAATTACATTTTTAATCAATGATTCAGTTGATGTGAGCCTGGTTTAGACTCCAAGCAGTCAAAGTGGAGATGTCAACATGTTGGGATCCATTGTTGAAAACAAAAATATGGGCATTATCATTGATGGCCAAAGTAGGATAAGCTCTTGTTGTGATGCAAGCTTTTCCACCTCCGCCAAAGCTTTCTACTATCGAATGATCAATCTGCAAAAGAAAAAAAATGTTATCATTCAGAAGTACCAATGAATAGATCCTTATTTTTATTTCCTTGGTGACTCAAACATACAATCTTAAGATTGAAGGTAGAGGATGTTTACGATCTGAGCAACCCCTTCTTGTCGCGAATGAATAAATCGTGAAAGTTTTGTGTTATTTTCTAAGCTACAATTTTAGAAATTTTCTATATAAACTTTAATTTACTATCTTCATTAATTTTATGATAAAATAGTGAAATAAGATAAAAATGATATATACTCTAATTCATAATAAGGTTGACTTAATATCTCTTTTCACCACCGATGGACTACTTTGGCCCACCAAATGGCACAACCACAGTAATTGGCTTGGCTCCCTCTTACTCTGGTCTACATGACTCTCCTTGTGAGTCGTCACTCTCATGTACTACTCTACTATAAGAGAAAGTTATTGCACGCTAGTCGAGCTAGCTAGCATTTTTCAGTTGACTGTTATGTTAGTCATAAGATGCTTAAGTCAAGTATTGTACTATGATAGAGTTCACCATATAGAACAATCGCATGATCTATTCCATGCCTTCCTCTCAACAATTTATACACTTCATATTTCGAACTTGAATATGCTGCATAATTTAAAAATTAGGAGATTTGTATAATTTGGTAGTGAAACTTACCAAAGTTCTTAGTGATAATTTTTCTGTAAGAGGATCAATGTCCAAAAAGGCTCCATAATTGGTTTTATCATATTCAAGACCCACAGATGACCTGCATTTCAAAAAAATTTATAATGAATTTCTAAATCTACAAGTAGAAAAAAAATTAATTGGTTATCAAAATAAAACCAATGTAAAACCAAATCTAGGGTGATTTTTGTACCTTTTTTGGTCACAGCCCATTAACACAACAAACTTGTCATTCTTTTTGAAAATTGTAAAGAATATTGCTGTATATTCTTCAATATTGTTTGAGGCCAAAACTAGCAACCCAAAAGGTCCTACACCAGTGTTGGCTAATGAACCACTTTGGTTAGCTATGTCTTGTGGATTTGTCCAACTTGATTCCAACACCTCTGCCTGCTCAAGCACCGCGATTGGGATTGAGAAGGAGATTTCTACATCCGCCTGAAACAATAATAATTAGTCGTAGGAGTGTCAAATCTGAATGAATTCAAACAGATTGAGTTAATAAATGAGTTTGCGGTTCATTGTTGAAAAATCATTGAAAGAAGTATACCTGTGCAGCAGTGACACCAGAAATTTCACGTTTTGAACCAGCTTCGAGTGTTATATTTTGTAAATCAACTTTGTTTGTCCTTAGCATTTCAATTTCTTCGACAGGCCATTGAATCAATTGCTTTCCACCTCTATCCAGCCAAATTTTCCGAGGAAACGACTGTAATAGTACAATAAATGCTTTAGTTTTGATTGTTACGGAAAAATGAATCATTTGGTTTCGATTTAACTTCAGTTTTGATTGTTAACGATAAATGAGAAGATTAAAATTAAATTTGTTTTTAATAATGGACAGATAAAAATAAATGGTCATGTAAACTGAATTATTACCTGAAGACCAGACCATCCTTTAATTAAATCGATTTCCTTACTTGTAGACTCATTAACCCAAGCAATGAAGATCCTTCTCTTCTTCTCACTATCAAAAAAAGACTTGGAAGCATAATACCTTCCATAATCCAATCTTAATCCTGATTCATTGTCTACCGATCCCTCATCTGGTGTATACACATCGTTGTGATGGTCATACACTCCAACAGTATAATAATCAACAAAAGAATGAGCCACGCTATTTTTGAGAACGTGTTTTATTCCTGAAAATATCTCTGAAATGTCAAGTGCATTTTCCCTGTCAGTTAAGACAGGGAAAAAATCAGGGCATTCCCACATTGTAGTTTCACTGGACGAATGCAGAGGCCGCTCTGCTTCTGTCCAGTGAAGAAAATCTTCGCTTTTGTATAAAACAGCAGTTCCTCTGTTTTTTCTTTCATTTCCTATAATAACTCTCCAAATCCCATCAGTCCCTAACCACGCGGTGGTTGGGTCCCTAAACGATTCTTTCTCCTCTTCATTCGGTGTCATGATTGGATTATGAGGAGATTTAACCCATTCGACAAGGAAAGGGTCGGATGGATCTTTAGGCACAGCTAGATTTTGAAGTTGAACTTTTTGTGAATCGCCTCCGGTATAGAGTATAGCTGGTGTGCCATCTTGGAGAATTGTTGCGGAACCTGTGAAGAAATGTATTTATTCGATCTCCTGAATAAGGTTATAACTTAACGAAATATTTTCACAAAATTGTAACAACCTGACCAACAACCGTTGATGTCATATGTATCTGAAGGCAAAAGAGCGGGAGGATGAATAGTCCAGTTGACAAGATCAGTTGAAGTAGAATGACCCCATGCTATGTTTCCCCATTCTGCACTTTCAGAATTGTATTGATAAAATAAATGGTAAATTCCCTTGTAGATCATTGGTCCTGCAAATTTAATGAAGTTTGTCAAAGTGAGCATAGACAAGTGTTTGTGAAGAAGGTATTTTCCTAAGATTTCCAACAGACATTGGAGGATAGAATTGGTAAAACAACTTTAACAATTTGCTAGTACTATGTAATAAAATTGTAAGTTCTCTGAGCATAAGATTGATGATTAGACTGGAAAACTTACCATTAGGATCTGTGAATTCGACAACATTTCATGTATTCCCAGTTCATCAGCATTACAAGTCAATGACACAATCCATCCATCGAACATAAATCAATAAATAAAAAAAAAAGTCAGAATTAATTTAGACTAGATTATACAAAATTAAACATATTTCTGTAAAAGAATGTACCATTTATCCAATTCTTGGGAGGTTGGAAATGATAAGCAGTTCTGTAAGGTTGAGCCATGAGGAGACTTTCTTTTTCTTTTGTATATGTATGTCTTTTGTATAAATATTGCATACAACTAAAGAAGGTATATATCAACTATTCATCATACTCTCTCTTGTACAGGTCAAAATATTTTATTTACAAGTCATAATATATTCCAATTAATCCAAAATAATTCATTCTAATTAAATCCCATATAATATGTTCCAACCAAACCAAGACGGCAAAGTCTTCCCTTATCTTGTACAAGTCAAAATATTATATTCACGGGTCATAATAATATATTCAGACTTCCATATATCGTGTACAAGTCAAAATATTATATTCACGGGTCAAAATAATATTACTCCAACTTGTTCGTTTATATTCAACGAGTAAAAATCATTAACATTCCTAATTATTCTTTAAAAATAAAATTTATTCACATATTACATAGGTTGAAAATGTTAATTTCATAGCACAGGATTTTGATTCTTTATTTATTTCACAAGTATATGTAGCAAATTGTTAGGGGGCTAAAAAATATTAACTGAGGACGGTTTTGTCCAATTTAACATATTTCGAAAACATTTTTGACCTTTCTAAATTTTTTATATTAACGGACACCTCATATCAAACCTTTGTTCCCAGTTTATGTACATCTAACATCTATTGCTTGAGTTCGAATGCAACCCCATCCCTGCATGAAAATGGATACTTCAACACAATCTATCGCTGCAAGAAAATGTATACTTTCAACACAAAATTTTACTAGAATCGTTCAGCAAGAACATGGATACTTCAATACAAACTAGTTGTTCAAAATTGTAAACAGCTGAATGTTTCAAGATAAAAGGGCTAAAACCAGATAATGCAAAAAATTAAGCAAGCGACAGTCTTCTCAAAAAGGTCAAGCAGATCAACGGTAACGGCGGAGAGATAGAGTCTGGTTCCTTTTCCAGGTTGCCCTTCTTGAGGGGCGAGCCTTGTGGTGGAGATGTCCTCTTCCTCGGAGTCCTCTGTATTTCTTACCAGCTGAAGTGAGACCACGCAATTCTCTGTGCTTATGCACTGGGTTGCAGATCCAGTTGATCCTTGGATCATTGCGAATAGCAGCATGAGCCTGGTCAACCAATATTACCTCAAAGTACTTGTAGGTTGAATCCTGCATAAGAGAAGGTTAAGGTTAATGCTATTCCCACCATTAAAGCATGTTTATAAAAAGTCGAAGTGACGTGAAAAAAACTAAAAAGTAACTCAGTCACCGAAAGAGTGTCATTTACAGAGTGGTATCTTGCATATTCGGAAAATAAACTCAACCACCTTGCAAACCATATTAGGGATAAAGAGCTCAAGTTTAAAAGTCGGTAGTGGATAATGAAATACAGTTCTTTGTCTCAATTACAAATCCGGATAACTTTGCACTCTAGCATGTTAGAACATAAAATTGCACTAGGAAGTAGAAGAAATAGGTAATATGTTAAAGCACATACCTCATTAATCCAGTAAGAGTTGAGGACTCTAAGACCACCCAATTTCCTTCCAGCACGCTCCTCAGCAACAGATCGCTTGCTGCGCTGGAATTTCAGTTGGGTGACTCCCTGGTTGGTGGGTTTACCATACACAATACCCTTGGAAACCGGCCTCTTCCTTCCACCACGTTTCACACGAACACGGTAGACCACATAGCCCTGGAAAGATAATAGTCTTAATCACAACTCAGAACTAGTCCATACAATCGAAAAGGTAGCATTTAACATGATAGAAGAAAAGATTTCTTACTATTGCTCGAATGGGTAAAAGAAACAGAGTATATTGTATAAGGGTTTCTATCTTTTGCATCTAGAAACTGGACAGAAATGATGAACAATAAAGTCATACAATATAGCCTTCACAAGCAACTCAGCAATCACAGATGTATGTCTCCAACATAACACAGATAATAATATAAGACCCAACAGTGAGACAGACTTAACCCATAGGCAGCTAATGAACACAAATATAAAACAAAAGAGAGCATGAATCAAACTTCATTTCCACTAGATATCCAAACTCACTACTCATTTTATGGGCAAATATTGCAAAAACGATACAATATCTGTAATCCTACCATTAAGAACATACAGAGTAAATTACTAGACACAGCAGAAATGTACCTGCTTGGCCTTGTATCCCAAGCGCCGTGCCTTATCAGGACGGGTAGGCCTGGTGACACGGACGATAGACGGGAGCTGACGGTACTCCCAGCACCTCACCCTTTGCAAGAACCTCATAACATCTGACTGCTTCTTCCTCCATAGCTCCGACACATAAGTGTAAGCACCTACATTTACACCAAACCTCAAACATCAGCCACTATTCCAGCAATACCGATATCCATAAACATCACTATCCAAAACAACTCAAGTCTCATTTAAACTTTACCCTATCCAGCTTTTAGGGTAAAATATCCACATTTTCATCTCGTGGGTACTTTTGGAATAAAATTACCATTTAATTTTAATCAAAAGGCAAAGATGTAGCGGAAAATGCAGCATATTTCGTAAAATCAAACTCTATAATTGAAACACCATTCATAGCCTATTAGAATAAGATATCATTTTCTTATGAAGAGTTGTCCATGCGGCATATTCTGTAAAATCAAACTCTATAATTGAAACACCATTCATAGCCTATTAGAATAAGATATCATTTTCTTATGAAGAGTTGTCAATGCAGCATATTCTGTAAAATCAAACTCTATAATTGAAACACCATTCATAGCCTAATAGAACAAGATATCATTTTCTTATGAAGAGTTGTCAATCACCCTATACAGAAACAACCACGTCCAGAGCTAGTTCTCCCACCATAGCCAGATTATAGCAGACATATTGTGTGTATATCTATCTGATTCAATTACTAGATCTGTCTTTGTTCAGTGCAACAAATTATAGTGAAAATTTAGTAGTTTTAACAGAATCATTAGAACAAAATGTCCGATTATCTAAGATAAACAGATAATTAGAAGTACGAACCTGTTCCTAATCACAAAAAAAAACTAAAACAAAACTTATAGATTGTTCATTTTCAACTAAATTTTCGACATGAATCAAATCAGCAAAGAGTATAATACAGAGAGAGATTTGATAGACGAACGTACCCATTGCGTCTGCTGTTCTTCTACCTCTGTTGTGTTCGGCGTCTCTAGGGTTTTGAGTGACACATTATAAAAGGAGTGTCGTTACCCTCCGGAATAGTTTTTCGGCCCATAGGCCCATTGATGATAATCAGATTTTACTAGCAATTCTACTAGGATGGTTTGCACAAATAACCCATTTTTAGCTTACTATTTAAATTTTATCTCTAATTTTAAAAATTATTCACATTTAACTTGTGAAATCAAAAAAAAATAATATTAGACTCTAATATAACATTTTATCATGATTCTCGTTTTACTTTGATTTAAAAGGTTCATATATCGTGAAAAGGAAAAATCACCTCACATATATATTTAAGGGGTAATATTACATATTTTAAATCTACTTTTGAAATATTACTACTTACAACATTTTAATTTCAAGTTATAACAGATCATTTTTATTTAAAAATCAATTAAACTCCACTTTATTAAATAATTAGTCTATTATAATTATATTTTAATTAATAGGCGATATAAATATAATTAATAATAGAGAATCAATTATTATCTATTACCCTTTTTTAAGATTTTTTTTTACCTTTCACACATAATATTACATTGATTCTAGGTATTTTTTTACTGTCACAAATCATCCCCATCACCGCGTTTCTCTCTTTCTCACACACCAAAACAACACCCCACCACCCCACGTTCAAAAGGTAAAAAATTCTCTCTCACATCTTCATTCTTCTTAGAAACCGTAAATCATCTCTCTCATCATAATCAGTTTTCTTCGTTGTACACTCAAAAGAAAGGCCAAATCTTCTTCACAATACTAAGAATCAAGATTTTAGGATTTTCAAAAAAAAGATGAGCATACACTTAGAAAGAGCTCAGATTCGTAGAAACGAGTTCTAATGATGAAATTCAGGCTCCATCTTTTAACATCTTGACTGAAACGCCGCCGACCAACAAAAATGCAAATCCAGCGAACAAGAGTGTTACCCCTCACAAGAAGAAACAAAGCGCAGTAAAGGAGAAGAAAAGAGAAGCAAAGAAAATTGCAACTCCTCAAAAGCGAAAGGGATAAAAGAGAAAGGGGAAAATGGTGGACCGCGCATAGCAAAAGAACATGCTCTGGATACTACCTATTATCCTGCACCAAGACCAAGGAGATCAGTTGTCATACAAATGACCGACTTAGACTTTCATTCCACGTTTATTTTTTTATTCAATTTTTAACAACAATATATACTATGATTAATGCATAGTATTAAACAAAATTTATTGATTTCGTTCATGATTTTTGAAAATCAAAAGTTGTTTTATGTTGAGTATAAAAACATATATTGTTATACTTAATTTTTTCACATGGATACAAATTGGTTATCAATTTCATAAGATGTTAGCATTAATTTTTCAACAATCAGATACAAATAGGATATCAACAGTAACCAGTTTTAGATTGAGATTCTTAGTTTTGAAAAACACTACAAACACAGTAAGAATTAAATATTTTGAAATTCTATTTAGATACCAAATGCATGCGTTGTTACAATTAGATCGAAATGGAAACCAATTAGATAATATTAATTAGTTTTAGCTTGACACACTCAGTTGAAATCTTAATGATATGTTATATTTTTAGCTAGCTAATTAGATATCGATTGCATACATTTTTAGATTTAATTTTTTCAGTTTGATACCAATTGGATACAAATAACATACAATTGTATTTTCAGCTTAATACCAATTATATATCAATGACATAATGGTTAGACGTAAAAATATCAAATCGATATCAGTTGGATATCAATGGGATACCAATTACCTACACCGGTGTGCTTAATTTTTGTTCCAATGGATACCAATTGGATATCATGTGGATACCAAATGGTTACTAGTTTTAATTTATTTTAGTCTACATTTCAAAAACACCGCATACACATAGGAGTAAGTAGTACACATAATAAATATCATGAAAACATTATTCTTTAAATTAAAAGACAAAAAAAAAAAAAACCGATGTGTTTGTCACAATTAAACAGCTAAAAAATAAATAAAAAATTTATGATTAATTTCCAACAGGATAGTTTGAACATGTTTTCCTGTTGTGTTGTTGCACCTAACTTTATACCTCTTGAATTTTACATCAGTAAACTCCTTCAAGCGTTCAAGTTGTGGTCTTTCTACCAAAAGAACACCAATTTCAAATCAATTGTTACTTGTAATTGTGTTTTTGTTTTATAAATAGTATACCAAATGCATACAATTTTTTGTACCAATTTCTATATCAATTTCATATCAATATTAAACACCGATTCATATAAAAAAGAGTATCAAATTCAAACAAGTCAAGTGTAAGCATTCTTTAATTATAAACATTAACCTGATCATTTCTATACCAATATCATACCAAGACTAAACACTGGTTCATACGAAATTCATACCAAAAAGAGTGCAAATTCTAAATAAACACTAACTTGAACATTTGAAATAAACACTACAAGAAAACTGTGAATTACATGGGGATTTTTCTATGGATTAATATGAAAATCCGCAAGAAACTTATTTTCCTGCAAATTTTCATACTAATCCCTAGGAAAATCCCCATGTAATTCATATTTTTCTGATAGTGAAACACATTCGAAATAAACACTAACATGAACATTTCTATACGCATTTCATACCAACACTAAACGCTAGTTCATATGATAATCATACCAAGAAGAGTACCAAATTCAAACAAGTTAATTATAAAAAATATTTAATTATAAACTAACAGTATATAAAATAATTTCATTGTAGGTATATGCAAATTTCTATACCAAATTCATGTAAAAAATAAACAATTCTTATTTAAAAATCGAACAGTATACATTAAAGGATTTGTTGAAATAAAAATAAAATGCTAAACACTAACTTGTACAATCCCATTTACCACCATACTTAATTAATATTGGTAAGCAACCTTCCATCCAAGAGAAAGATAATGGCAAAATAAAAAAATCGTGTGAAAAGAAAAAGATCGAGCGACTTTGAGCGATGATGGAGAAACATACGGATATTGAGTAAAAAATACTGATTTATGTTTTGATAGACAATTAAAGGTGAGAGAAAAGCCAATATTTGTTTTGAGCTAAACAAGGAAAATAAATATTTTGTTTGTTATGATTTTCCTTATTTTATGCCTATTATTAATTATCATTGCTATTATTAATTTATATTTTAATATATATTTATTCTTTTTTTTTTACTTTTTTTTATTCAACAAATGTTATAGCCTGTAATTGTTTAATGTTAAAACTTGAAACAAAAAAAATAATGTCATAACTAGTAATAATTAGTCTTATATATGTCAATTATAAAATTTTCACTCGTGAAAATAAAAAGAATTAATCATTTAACCAACAAAAATCATAATTTTGCTATCAATGGGCCTAAATTCCAAAAGTGCCGGGTCTTAATATTTTTGTCCCATTTAATAAAATCTTTTAAAAAATAACCTTATTTTGCAACAACAAAAAAATACATAGGAAGAACTTCTGTCACTCATCAAGCATGACATAAGTTTTAGATTTTTTCTATGTGTCAAACTTGTGGTAAATTAAGCAAGCTTACTGTGTTGGAAAATAATTTATTTTTCATCAAGCATAAATCAAAACGTGTGCTATTAAACAAGTTTATTATATTAAAATATCTTGAATTTTTATGATTGATTTATGTTTGTAACTTATGCTTGATGGATAATAAAAGTTTTGCCTAGCTATTTTTTAAAGTGGATATTATTATTTTAAAAAAAAATTAAGCGGGGTTCAAAATCATTCTTTTGGAAGGTCGACCATTCCTGAATTTAAATTGAGGAAAACTGCACCAATAGTAAATTTAGAGGTATCATTTAAAACATAACTAACTTTTAAAAATTATTTAAACTTTAATCATTTTGTAGTAAATAATTAGTAGGTGAACAAAAATATTATACACTAAACAGAGTTGAACTTCAAATCTTTGGTCTAAAAATTGCATTGCTACAAGTTAAATGCAAAGTGTGTAAATTCTACAAAAGTATGAAGCTATTTTTTATTATTCATTTTAAAAAGGGGCATAAAATGAGACGTTTTATGTCGTATGAGGTGGAGCGTAAATTTTGAAACACAAAATATAAGTTTCATGGATTTATAAAGTGTATATCTCATATATTTTAAATTTTATAACTAAGAAACTAAGTATAAGTAAAAGTTTCAATAATTATGTCAATAAATTCAAATAAATTACTAACAACGTACATAGGGAATTCTATTATAATTATTATTTGAAAAAGGTAACAATACAAAAGAATGAAAATAGTCGAGATAATCTTTAAAATGAAATTATCATTTCATTTAATTATCAAGCTTCACATCTACTTATCTTTTCAACTCTTAGTTATATTTTGCATTGATTATTATTTATATAGTTCAAAATTGAGGGAAGGATAAAAAATATAAAAGTATTATATAGTGTATTTCTAAATGAGCTCCTCGATGTGTTTATAAGTGTGTGACAATTATCAGTTTTACTTTTGAGAATAACTATCATATTTCTAATTAATGTTAGCCTAAAATGATGTGAACAAATTAATTATTTTAATTAGAGAAACAAAAAAATATTATTCTTTTGACTATAATGAACCTACATAAGATAGTTGATTTTTAAAGTGTTTTTGTTTGCACCCTAATTTTAGATATTGAATTTAATATTAAAATATTGAATCTAAAATTATATATATTAGAGCCTTACTCCTATGAAAGATCAAAATTTGAATGGAATATAGTTCAAATTCAAATCTTTAGTTGCAAAAATTAGGTTATGACCTAGCCTAAATTATGAAAGTCTTACGTTTTTATTTTAAATTTATTAGTAGGCTTCAAACTTTAGGTTCGGTTATAAAATTGACACACAACAAAGCTTCAACTTAAAGAAATAATTTTATTCAACTTTTAATCTAGTTATTACAAAATAATTTAACTTTAAATATTTTTTGAATAAATCTAACATGCTTCACAACACCATCACAAGTGACTATCTGGTATCATTTCTTCTTCCATTTAAAATCAAATGGTTTGAGATAATATGATACTGGATCAACTTAATCCATGAGTAATAGATTGAATTTGAGATAGTTATAATATAAAGGAAAAGTTTCCACATTGATAAATAGTATTTAGAGGATCATTATTTAAAGCATCTTAAAAAAATTATACAAAATATGTTAAGGTTTAATGGTTTTATACAAAATATGTATCCTAATAGAAATTGCTTGTCTGAAAACTTTTATTTCTTTGTTATTTTTCTTCTAATAATTCCTATTAAAAACCCGAGGAAAACACCTTAGTATGGGAAAGAGTATAAATAATTGTATGGAGGATTACTATTTAAAGCATCTTAAAAAGTTATACAAAATATGTTAAGATTTAATATTTTTAAATCAAATTCAGGCTTACAATATTAAAATAAAAAATTCAAGCCTGAAGTTACATAATATCATATCTTTTATTATATGGGACTATTTTATTGTGTGTTGGTAAAAAATATTAGCTAATCCTAAAATTATTTATCTTAAAATAATTATCTCAAAATAATTCATTTTAGAAATAATTTATTTCTAACCAAACGATTCCTAAAAAGTGAGAATTGCTTATCATGCGGTTCCATCGGATATACTTGTGCAATTTTTTTTTTTTAGTTTTCCATTCAATGTTTGGAGCCCATATTAAAGTCCGAACTCGAATCTAGTTAAGGATGAAACCTCCACCCGTGCACCACAATCCATGTTGGTGGGTTTACTTGTGCATTAATATCTTTTTACTCCATGTTTTTTTTTTCGGAATTGTTTATACTAGACGCTTCATCATTCTTTAGTGGTAGAATGAAGTGTTTAATGTCGTCTCGGCCTTAAACGAAACACAACAAAGCCACCACAGATCTCTTGGCCGAGAAATAACAGAAGAAATCCCCTTTACAACTGTAGTAGCAGAATTAGGAGGGGAAAAAGTCTGCGTGTTTGATAGGGAAAAAGGAGCTCTCCACCTTCTCCTCGGTCTCTCCGTCGCATTTTCTATTTCTCAATTTGTCTCTTCCATATTTTTTAGCTGTCCAAGTTGATTGGAGGAGGAATTTGGGTGGTTTTCTTCACCGATCTCTTCTCCAAGAAATGTCGGCTATTTCGAATTTCACGGCGTGCCGGCGTTTCCAAAATGGAGCTGCATTAACAAAAGACTCACCTGGGGTTGGTTTGATTACTAACAAGTTTCTGACGACCAAGATTTCTACGCCATTCCAGAAGGTAATTTTATGAAATTTAGGAGTAATTTGTTCTGTGTCTTCATTTCCTAGTTTTCACCAAATTTGGACTAATGGGTAACCGGTATATTACTGGAATCATTACTCCTTCGTTACAAACGATGTTAGCATTAAAAAGTTTAAATTTTTATGCTTTTTTGGTATCTTGCTTACGTGTTTTAGCATTATTAATGAGCCATGTCCCAATTCTAAACTAGTTGAGGTCTATATAAGCTAGTTGGTTTGTTTCTTTCCTTTTGTAGCATTATTAATGAACTATGTCCCAATTCTAAACGAGTTGAGGTCTATTCGGGCCAGTGGAAGAGCATTCATAGTAGTTTGATTATATGTAGGCTGGCTGTTTATATTAGTACATAGGAATGCGAATGCTATGTGAATAGTGGACTTTTCCTGGTTTTAGTGTGACATCATAGAATTTGGCGGCACTGGTTTCTTGCTTAAGCTGTTGGTCTATTTCAGAGTTATTTTACTATTTGTGCTATTCTGTAGTGTTGTGTGATGTTCTGTAAAAGTGACTGGAATAGAATAATGACATGTTTATTCTATTTCTCGAGCACATGTGTGAATTCGGTGACCCTGGTTTCTTGCTCATTATATTTCTCGATCATCTGCGTGAGTGAAAGCAGCTGCCCACTTCAGTCGTGCTATTCTTCTTCATAGCATAGAAGCTTTACGTGGAATTTTTTTTTTACTTCCATATTAATGACTGAGGTCATTAAGTTCGACGGTTTCTATGCTGTGGTGATAATTTTCTCGTCTTGTTTTTAGTTTTTTTTGTTACTCCCTTCATTTCAAACTAAGTGGTGTTTTTACCTTTCCATTTTGTTTCAAAATAAGTAAAAATACATCTTACTTTCTAGTAATGAATAGTTTTCTTAAGGGGCGTGCCCAAGCTAAAAACACCACTTATTTTGAAATGGAGGGAGTAATAATTTAGAATTTTACGCAGTGATTTGAACTTTATAAGTGATTCGATTTAAAATAATGAGTGGCTTTGCGTATTCTAAAGACTGTTGTGGTTCACTTTTCTCTCCCCAGGTGTCTCTTGTTCATTCAAAAAGGATGTTTAAAGGTTCAAATATAAGAATGACAATGGTAGATGAGAGACTTTCCAGCGGGAAGGTTATTGTGCCATCTGAAGTGCTGGTAGTGGATCTGTGCTATATCTCTTATTATTAAGTATTTATTTTGGAAAATTTGGAGTTGACTTCTCTTATACTTTTGGTAAAATTGTTGGTCCATTAAATTTGTGACACTTACATCAGCACTTCTTCCCCTCTCTAGAAGGATTGTACACAAACATTTGATTCCATAACGGTGCTAAATTTAGTTTACGTCATCAAATTTTTTTCTGTTTGAATACAACTTTTGAAAAAGTTAGTTGACATGATAAAGGAACCTTCACAAGGTACTTGAATATTAGAGAAAGTTTATCTTGGAAACTGAAGAAAGGAAGAGATAAGAAGGAAACGAGAGTGAATTTTCCCTTCTCTTGTTTGTTGGTAGAGAAAGATTTGAGGATCATGGCGTATGGAAAGATCTTTCCAAATTGGTGGCACAAAGTTATGTTCTCTGTTTCTTCCTAACAATAGAAAGGAAGTGACAGCTTTTTCTCTAATTTTCTATCATTTTTTCTCTTCCCTTTCTCTGATCCAAGCAAACAATTAAGAAATGATATTCTCTTTCTTTCAATTTACACTCTTGTTTTTCAGATGAAACAAAAATAATTACACTGTTTTAAGTTTTAATACTTCTATACAAAAGTTATTTATGATAGTTCAATGGATATCTAAAATCTGGAGGAAGGTAAATTATCAAAAAGTTAGAAGTAAAAATTAAGGAAGGTATATCTGTTTTCTTTCACAAACTACGTAGTATTAAAGTAGTAATTGTTATTCGCTATAAATGTAACTATTGAAGAGTGTGTCTACCAAAGTTGTTTGATGTGCAACTGAATCTACTACTGATGAGATAATTTTTATATGCAGGCATATGAGCTCGTTCAAGGAGCAAAAGTAAGTTTTTTTTTGAGTTGAAATGTAACTAATTTATGTTTGCTATGTTTTTTCTTTTTTCCTTTCCCCCCTCTTTATCTGTGTTTGAATTTGTATTTATTTTGAAGTATGCACGTGCGATGTATCTGTTCGGAAAGTATTTTAGAGCTCAACAATAACCTGAGTGTTTGAGTTGGGAGGAAGTGTATAGATGGTTATATTCTCACTGTTCTGGGCCACGTCAAATTATAGTAGAAAAATCTGAAAAGTATTGCTTTAATCTAGTGGATATGGAGTGCAGTCTAGTCCTAGACCTATTTAATTTTTTAGATTTTTTGTTTTTGTTTTTCCTTTTCTTTTTCTTGTCCAATACGGACTATACAGTGAATCAGATCTCCAGTCAGGAAAAGAAGCATTTCTTTTCATGAAAAACTCTTGTTCTAGTGCTGCTACCTCTGGTTGGTGGAATATATATCTAAAATTTGACACTTAGCTATTGCGTGTTGTACGCTTTTTGGTTACTGCTTTGTTAGTGAAAGGACACCTTAAATGGGTATTGTTTCATGTCACACACAATAATTGTTTTGAGTTCATCTGAGAAGCAACTATGTGGTATATGATTTTAGTCACATGATTTTAATCTAATAAAAGTGAACCACTATATACATATTTCAATTAATCAATAACCTTAATTACAATCTAATTGAGGTCGACTTTGTGAGTCATCTTTATACGTCCCTCACTATTCTAGCACATTTCAATTTTCATTCCAAAGTATTGGTAAATAATTTGTCTGTCTCACAGCACTGACTCTCATATCGGACAATAAGGCTCTTTTTTTTCCATCCGTAATACTCGGGCACATCTCATTCCATAATATTAGTTATAGATTGTCTCCTAGGGCTAGTTAAGAGGTTCTCTAGATCCACTCTTATCTCTAATATGCGAGCTATTGCATAGGAGCGGGATTTTACCCTGTGCGCACCCAAAGGGTAGCGGCTGCAGGTTTCCCTTGTCATAAAAATAAATAAGAAAAAACTCTTATCTCTACGCGGACTCCCATATCAGACTAATGCTAAGATACTTGTACAAAGAGTGGACTAAGAGCCCGTTTGGATTGGCATAAAAAAAGTAGTTTTTAAGTCAAAAATAAAAAGTCAAACTTAAATGACTTTCAAGTCAAAAAAATAAAAAGTAGGGGGAAACCTACTTTTTGTTTTTGACTTATTTTAAATCATTTAAAACTTATTTTAAGTCATTTTTGACCTTGCCAAACACTTCCTAACTTATTTTAAGTTATTTTTTATATTTGTCAAACACTTCCGGAAGTTAAAATGACTTAAAAATAGGTTTGACCAACTTTTAACTCAATCCAAAGACCTTCTAATTTGAGTGTGTCAGCAACAACAAAGGCGACAACTAAGGTTTTATCTCAATTGGCTGGTATCACCTGTATGGATCCTTTTTTTCAATTGTCTTCTCCTCTTAACGACGTTCGCATTGATATGATTATTTCAAATTTTAAAGTTTTTGGTGATGGGTACACATAGGAAAATGGGTTACTTTTATCATTTTGGTTGTGTTATTTTCATTGTTGTTGTCATTGTAGCTCTTATTATGCTGTCATTATCATTATTGTTTATTATTCCTTAAGTTGTTGTTAATTCATCCTTGTCAAGCAATTTTCAAGTGTAAACTTGAAATAAAAGAAGCCCCCAAGGGCCTTGGTTCTAAGGCAAAGGTTGTACAACAAGGGATGTGGGATAGGCAATATCATAAAATTGAATCCTGTCCAGTGAACTAAGTATGGTGTTTAAGTAGACAGGGATCCCATTATCCATTGGGTTACATAGATGAAAATATCAGAGTTAAGAAAATAAATTTATAAATTAACATACCAAATTGTTCAATGAATAACATATATTCCCCCAAGACATGACAATGGACCTCTCATTCAATTTTTAATTTTCCTCCTCTTCTTTCTAGATATAACTTTAGGGAGACATCCCCTTTTTGCTGGATATCATCATAATTATCAAAATTATGACTTCAGAAAAATATTTTCGTAGTCTTAAGGAACTAAGATTCATTATTTCAACAGATAAAGTCGCTCAACTCTCTAGCTTATTTACATTTTCATAAGTTTTGTACATTCAATCATTTTTCAGTTTACAATCTATTTACTTCACTTATTCATTAATATGCTAAATAAACTAGTAAAATTGGTATTTTCTCAAGCACATTAAACGTTTTTTCTGCTGTTTAACACGTATATGCCATTGACAATGGGAACTTGGATGTATAGGTAAAATGGAGTTATATTATGGAGGGATCGTTGCCCGAACCACTGACTGCTGTTCTCTTGCATGGTATTCTTGGCAGCAGGAAAAACTGGGGTAATGACTCATTTAAAGATTTGTAACATTTAGCCACAACACACAAATGTCTTGTGTATTCACTGAATTATCATGATTCTTTCAAAGTGCCTTGTTTCTCAAATTTCTTATCCTTGTTTCTCTGAGCATATATTAACATTGCACGTGCAGCTTTTGGTCAAGTCTTCTTATGTAACTAGCAGTTGGAATTTTGCTTGAAATGAGAACATTCCAACACCAGAATGTCTTAATGAAATTATTATCATTTCCAAAACAGCGAGGAGTTGTAGAAACTGGAAACTAATTCATGTACCATCTAATTCCCTGTTTTCCAAATGGCACAGAATAATTCTTCCTTACCCATTCCATACCTCTTTATGAAAATAAATTACCCATTCCATATTTCCATCTGTACAGAGTAATGTTCTATGTCCTTAGTTTTCCATCTTAATGCTCTAAATAGCACAATTGTTACACCTAGTAGCAGCTGATGCTGGTAGAGTTCAGTTTGTTTCAATTTTATTAGTGATTACTGATTAGGACCATCTTACCTAAACTTCAGAAACTCTTTCTTGGATAGGAAGAACTTGCTTTCATTTAGCAGAAAAATTAAGGGAGTGTTGTGACAGAGATACTGGAAAGGACATTCCATATTTTCTTTTCTTTTCACCTGACCATGAACCAAGTTTCATGATGCATCATGCTTATTGCTCCCTGTGAATTCTCCTTTTATCTTCAAGTACAATGGGTTTACTCAAATTCTGTTTCCCCCTTTTTGTTTTGATATCTAACTGTGTTGCAAGTTCTTCTGCAATGTACTTCAGAATCCTGATAAAGAACCTGTATTTTGAGGAAGTTCATATTACAATAAAATGTAAAACTATTTGCTTGTGGAAAAGAACGAATTAAAAGTGTCTCTATTGCTGGAGTGCAAGGGAAATTCCACATCTTGTGGCATAGAGGTTCTTATTTCCATAGAGAATTACTAGTTAATTGCCGACTTACTATTGTTTTAGATAGTTTTCTTTTAATTTCTATTATTTTTATTTTTCTTAATTCCTCCAATCTGTTTAAACAATTTTCCTTCAAGTTTCTTATCGTCAACCTTTTTCCATGACAATCTCAAATTTTCAGGAAGCTTTGCTAGGAGATTGGCCCAAGAATTTCCAAAATGGCAGGTAGTAGAGATAGGCACTAATTCTTATCCCTTCTTATATATGCAGTATCTTAAAGAGTTTTGCATTATGTTTAACTTGTCCCAATTGGACGGGGAGTGTGTTTTGTTGCATGCTGTTTACTGTTGGTTAATTCAACCCCATTTTCTTCTATATTTGATCCGTGAAGAATGAAGAGAAAGGAAGATTTGATCTGGCATTAGTACCCTTGAGAGATAGTCTTTTTTTATATTCATAAAGCTTGGACACATTGAAAAGCCCAAGAAGATTCTTTTCACATAACCATAGATTAGGCAGTTCCCAGGCTGCTCAATTAGTGGTCTATGAAAGGGAGGGAGGTTCTCGGGTTCAAATCCCAACGGAGGCAAAAAACACTATAGTGATTTGTTTCCATCAGTCTAAACCTTGGTTGACAGGGTTACCCATATCTGCGCTAGTAGAGATAGCAGGTATCCAGTGGAATAGTTGAGGTGAGCGCAAGCTGGCCCGTACACCACCGTCATTAGAAAAAAAACATAATCATAGACTATATAAAAACAACACCTGAGTGTTTTTGTTGAACAGTGGACAAGTGACCTCCTCTTCTCTGTTTTTCAATTCTTTCCTATATTGAGCTGCTTACATTTTATTACCAATATGATACGTCCTAAAAATATTTCTTTTTGGTTGTTGGGAGACAAGTATAGGCACAAATTCAATTCCAAACTTCATAGAAGTCATTAATTAACATCCTATAGAAACTCTTTTGGGAATAATTAGTTTGGAGCATAATTATGTTGGGGTAACTTTTGTTGTAGGGGTGTTGTATTGTATGTGTCTAAGCATTAAGTCCTTGCCCGAAAACAGTGCTCTCTTTTCATTGATTTATTTGAACAAAAAGCTAATATTAAAACATATAGTGAAGCTTTAGAAATTAAAACAAAAACATATGAAGCTCCCAATTTTTTTGGGGTTCTGATGTGCTTTATCACCCTCCTGAGAGATGCAACTAGAAACAGATTGTGATGTGTTGAACTATTCTATGTGAGCTTGTTTGAGTTATCCTGAATATTTTTCATCAACTCTTGGAAGCTACTATTAATTGCGGTCACATCATTCTTGTACCTATATTTTCTCCTCTTTGTGGGGATGTCATCTTGAATTCATTTGCTTTTGACGCCTTTCGCCAGTTGTAGTCCTCAAACTCACCTTCTTCTTTAACTGATTGTCGATATCTTATTGTTGACTTGTTTTTATACGATATTTGGGTGATTTTGTTGCGGACAGTCTTACAGTAGATTTACTTTTCTGCAGTTTCTCCTGGTGGACTTGCGGTGCCATGGTGATTCAGCATCTCTCAAGAAGAGAGGCACACATACAGTTGCATCAGCTGCTCTTGATGTCCTAAAGCTGGTATAGTTTCTTGACCATGACCTGTTGCACTCTGCACGTACTGTATTTTCTTGAGTGCCATTTATATGGCATTCGTATCACTAAGCTTTTTGTGGGGCAGGCATGGAAAATTTTGACAGACATTAGCAGTCAGTCCTTGACTGTGCTTCCATTTGATTCGTTGAAGTTTAGAAGAGCATGACCAATTGCATTATTCTCAAAAATCAGAATACATTATATATTTTTCTTTTGATATTGATAAAAATATCGTCTTTCTGCAAGTAGATATGGGTCTTGCATGCACACTTGTGCATGTTTACATGTGTCATGTGGAAACATTAGCTATTGTCATGTCATCCTAGAGGCTCCTATGATTGATGTGGTTCCTTCCGTTATTGTTGAACTTTTTTGCCCTCATAGTTGACTTGGAATTCTAATTCTTTCAGTTATATATCCATTTCCTACTTCATCCCTTTTTTTTGTGGGATCAGTTCTCTACTTTGTCAAGTAGACAACATTCATTATTATGGGTTCTCCCATTACTTTCCCAACTGCTTTCAAATTTTCAAAGAGGGGACTAGCTTCATCTTCAAACCCATGAAAGTGAAGCTTTCTTCACCCATCTAAAGGCATCACATCTACTGGTGGTTTTACAATGACTTGCATGGCTTTTTCATCGTCATTACAATGCGGTAATGAAGTGTCAACCGTAGTGTTGACTGAATGATTCTTTGTTGATCATCGAATGATGTTCTGATTCCCATGAATTTTCACTACATGTGTTGTTTGGACTGAATCACAAGATTTTTGAGTGTTAGTAACCTCTGTACTCCCCTTGGCTTGATTGGTCTAGGGAATTGACCTGTGCAACCTAGGTGAGAGGCCAAGATATGCGCATCATGTGAATTTTTCCACATCAGCTAGCACCTCACCATTTCTTTTTGATAGTAAATAATTTTATCAATATTGGGAAATCCCTGCATACCAGAAGTATATCAAGAGGCAGAGAAACCTACACTAAAATATGGTTCTCTACAAAAGTCACCCACTCATCTAAACAAACAAGAACCTATTTGTGCAACAAAAGAAACTAGAGACAAGAAGCTACTCTTCACATGTACAAAATCACCCCAACCCCTTCGAGAGCTCTCCTATCCCTCTCCCTCCGCACAACCCATATACGTCTCTGGTAAGTGTCCCGGCCAACTATCTTTTGGCCCATTTGTAAATTTTCTCTAAGATGCTGCATTTTATATGCAGGATTATATCTTTGACGTGATAAGGCTAATTTAATTTGAATCAAATATGGGTCCCGCGGACCTGTCCAAGATGTCCACTCTATGTGCTCGACACATGCGGCCCTTCCCTCTGTGTTTGTGTTACATTGTCGGTGACTTACAGTTTCCTGTGATCATCTTTTTTTCACCCATGTTATAGATTCAACCTGAATCAATTTTGTTGACCCTCTTATGCTAAGAGACAAAAAAAGGGCTTGGCATACCAACTATTAGTCGAGGCACTTATAAAAGAATACTTCAATTGAGGCACTTGCAGATTGCGTACTTGATCACCGTATTTATGAATAATCGGGGAGGGATTCCAATTGATTTTATAACTTTTACTTATTGAAACTATTAAGTATCTTTGGATGCAAGAGCAAGCGCACTTTCTTGTCCTTTTCTTATTTGTTCGTTTTCTTTTACCAACTTATGCTAATGGTTGATTCCATTTCACTGAATCATTGGTCAACGTTCTCCATGGAAACCTTTATTCCTATACACTCTCTCTCAATATTTGTAAAAGAAAAAAAATGCTTACGTGCTGGTAAAATTTACTTTATCCTGCAATACAGGGGAATTAGATGTGATGATATACCATTTCAGTTCAGTGGTGTGTCACCTATGATTCTCTTGTTTTTCTGATTTTGGGTTGGGTGAAATGGTTCCCCGTTTTGCCTCTTCACTTCTTGCCTGAGATGCTAACACTATTACGGTAACACATTGCTTGGGCTCAATCTTTATTTCTTCTTTGTCTAGCTTGGCCAGCTCAGACTGACTCCCCGAGTTGTAGTTGGTCACAGCTTTGGAGGAAAAGGTAACTTTTAGCTTATTACAGTGGAAAGCTACTTGGTGAAATCAATTGATATTTTGTTGTTCAGACATTGATCTTTCTTATTACTATGCAGTTGCATTGAGCATGGTTGATCAGGTTCCAAAGCCCCTTGCACGGCCAGTTAGAGTAAGTATTCTGTATGAAGACTGTAAAAGATGCTTGCAGTAATATCAAACACAGTTTTGGTTATAGATTGGAACTTGTGAGTGGTTAAAGCAATGTTAAGAACTCAGTTAAGGCAGTATATACCATTTGCTTCACAGTTCTCTCATTTTAAATTGGTGATATCGGTAATTGGTCTTTACGCATAAGTATCCTGTAATAAAATTCTACAAGCATACCTGAGGTAATATCAAACACTGTTTCAATATAGCTTAACCTCGTGAGTGGTTAAAACTTAAGAGTAATGTTAAAAACTCAGTTAAGGCAATATACCATTTGCCTTCCAGTTCTCTCATTTACATATGATGATTTTGGTAATTGGTTTTCAGGGATGCTAATTTTCTTTTCTGATGCACTTTCTTTGGTCTTGCAATCTATTTTGCCATCCTTTGTTTTTTTTTTCCCTTTCCACTCCAAATTCTTAGAAGTAATTCAAACTAATTGGGTCATAGGTCTGGGTTCTAGATGCTACTCCAGGAGAGGTTCGAGCTGGTGCAGATGGAGATGATCATCCAGCTGAATTGATATCATTTCTGAGTAAATTACCAAAAGAGGTGAGTCCTTCTGGTGATTTCAGTTTGTATAAAAATGTCTCCATGTATATTGCTTTACATGAACCTTAACAAACTTTATGCTCTCTTATTGTCAACTCTCCATGATATCTTTAGTGTGTCAATATAGATACTTGTTCCTTTTAGGACTTTTGAGAAGAAATTGGGGTGGGAGGTACAGTGGGCCTCTTAGTATGTTCATTCTCTGATGTGTATAGTTTAAAAGAGCAAAATAGGATTGCATTCTGGAGATAGAAAATTTCTTGTTAAGTGCTTCATGTTTTTATTTTTTTGTGTGTACTTCTGGAGTCATAGGACATCACTTGTATAAATATTTGATCAAAATTGTGGATGGCTGCTCCTACATATAGAGTTGATATTTGCTTAATTCTTGTAAACAATAGCTATCTGCCTATCTCCCTCTTTGGTAATAAATGTTTCACCTGTCCAAAAAGAATTCGCGAGAACTACTTTAGGTTTAAGGTATGATTGATATTTAATGTAATATGCTTACAGCGACAAAGTAGTTTTTGGTGGGAAAAGCTTGTCCATATGTTTGGAAGTAGAAGCTGAATGTGTCACTGTGTCAGAGCAATGGAGAACAAGCCTTTCTCCATATTTTACGTTGCTTCTTGACTAATTCTTCTGTTCTTGCATGTTGATATTGTTTGGCACTACTCTTGGTTTATAACTTGAAATAGCTTACAGTGTTGTTTTGAAACTTTATTAGCCTAGGCTATACAATTCACTCACTCAAATGTTGTTTATCCTTCTTATCTCTCTCTCGTTCCCTCTTTGTTTTTTAACTGATATATTCACATAATTTGTATTGACATCAATTCTTCTTATGAATAATATTTTTCAAGGAAGGTCTCTTCAAAACGAGATATTGTGGAGGCTCTTATACAAGAAGGTTTTTCCAGGGATGTAGCACAGGTATCCCCTGGCCTCACATATTTTTCTTTCTAGGAATTCTGAAAGGTTTAACACTTAAACTTCAACTTTGCAAACTTAAATTGCTGTATAAGCTAAGGCATTTTTCTGCATCTAGTGAGGCACTGAGCTTGATATTGAGTAACTGAGGAATGAGATCTCTGAAGTTTGTTAGAAACATTATGAATGTACTTCTTTAAGTTGTTGTAATGTGTTCCACTCTTCTCAGTGCACGGAGAGTGAGCCAGTATATATCTCTTGACTACTGTGAAAGAAAAAGAGAACGATGATTTAGTAGGCCTACCAGAGGATAAGTTGTCCAAAACAAAAACGGAAAAGAACCGTACCACAATAGTGACACTCCCCAGTCTCTCTTAGTATCTTGTAATGGACCTATAGCCTTACTCAGTATGAAAGGCAGGAGAATACCCTATCTCAAATGCCTCTGACATGTCTACCTGGGTCCTGAAAAGATATATGCGATATGCCCACTGGACACAATTGCCATCTTTGGGGAGAAACTTCGAATTTTACAATGTCTTAAGCCCCATAGTCAACTCTAACCAATATAAGTCCTTTATAGTAGCAATCAATCTCTTCCACCTTTCCTTTCTAAAGAGAGCTTATAGAAAAACATTGGGAGTCTTGTTTTTCCATATGATTTATTGGAAATGATGTTCTTGAATTTTGTTGGTCAGAATAAGAGACACAATATTTCACTCTCCACCATTCAAAATTTAAACCGTCTTTACTCAAGGCTGGATTCAGAATTTAGAGCCCACAGGTTCAGAATTCTTGTGCGCCTATTATTCCTCTAATGCAGCATGTAATTGTTTGTAAAATAAATTTAGTAAAGGAGTATATCATGCAGTATGTCTGACTAAAAGTTCATCTATAAAGGCCATCATTCCATCGAAGATTGTTCATTACCATATTTCTAACTGTTAATTTGCTTGCACATGAGACACGAGTTGGCCCAGTTCTCATTTTTTTCCAACTGACGTCTGACATTTCCTTTGTAAATTTTGCAGTGGGTGGTAACTAACCTTCGTCAAACCAGAACTGCTGGTTCATCTCCTTCACCTTTGTCATGGGTGTTTGATCTCAAGGGTATTGCTGAAATGTATCAATCATATGAAGAAACAAATCTGTGGTAGGTTGCTCATGTCAGTTTTAAGTAGCGGATTTTTGTATGATCATTCTTTTGGCTTCTTGTTCATTTCTTAACTGTTGCAAGTGTGTACCAGTTGCCCAATACTGGCTTAGTCTGGACATGTATTAATAGTGGTTCAACAAATCAGAAACATGCACACCCTCCTTTATCTTGTTGCTATAAATAAATCAAAAGATTTAAGAAGAAAACATGGAATTGTTGATAAGTTGCAGGATATTTTTTGACAAGATTAACTTTCAACATTAATATAAGAATAGCAAGACGATCAGGAATTTTTCTTCAACGGGCAATGTACCGGGGGACTGGTCGCTCAGCTCAATACCTAGCACAGCAATAGAAAAAAAAAACTAAGGAAAGTGGAATATCTGGTATTACTGGAGCCTAAAAAGTATTACGTATTGACATGCTGAGAATAAATGTGCACCTGTAATAACTTATTTTATTCATATGATAATGAATGTGTGGCTTTTGCAAGGACTAAATTGAAGTTGGTTAAATACTTAAATTGTAGGTGAGTGTATCAATGGTTTATTTCATATCTTTTTTGTGTTTTGTCACCAAGCTTCTGGTGGATCAAATCCATGGCTCATTCCCCAAAAAAGGAGGAAATACTAATTGCAAGATCTTCTTGCAGGAAAACTGTGGAAGATGTTCCTCGGGGTGTGCATGTTAACTTTTTGAAAGCAGAAAGAAGTCTGCATAGATGGGCCCTTGAGGATATTAGAAGAATCCATGTTGCTGAGGAACAGGCTGTAGAGGAAGGAGGTGGAGTCGAAATGCATGTCCTCGAAGATGCAGGTCATTGGGTAGGTTGCTTCTTTCCTACACATTTCTTTCTTCTGTATATATATATTTTGTAAGTTCTCAAGATGCAAAGTGTTTTTATTTTAAAATGTGCATCAGAGTTGGAAGCTGGTAATTTATCATTCTTCCTCCCTTCCAAATTATGTACCGTAGTTTGACTACGATTGGAGTTTAAGAAAGAAAGAAAGATAAGACTTTTGGAACTTGTGTCTTGAACATGTCATTAGATTTCTCTGGCTATAAAAGCATGTCATTTAGGGTAAAATGAAAATTTAAAAGTTAAACTGTCTCCAAATATAGGAAGGTGTCATTCTTCTTTGTATGGTCTAATAAGGAAATAATGCCACATAAAATGGAATGGAGGGAGTACCTAGGTTGACTCGAGTTCTTAAAATACCCGATGAATTGTGTCTCGGGGACTGATGGCCTCATCATCCTTCTAGTGTTGGACTATCTACCCTCTTCTCCCAAACTGATGATACAAAGAATAGCTAACCTGGTTGAATCCGAAGAAAACAACTTTTCAGTGTTATTTGTAGTTATTATTAGATAAGATTGTTAATGTTGATATCATATTCTGTATCTTTTGCTTCCCATTATATGGCTTTGAACTATGTCAAGCAGAGCTTCTAGGAAGACAACTATAATTCTGATAGACAACAATGAACTTTGAGTACATTTTATTTGCTGTTTACATAAATTGCACAATTATGCATCACTCGATCCTTATCCTAATGACAAGCATGTTTCTTTTTTCCAGGTACATGCTGATAACCCAGATGGGCTATTCAAGATCCTTTCATTTTCCTTCCAAGGATTTTAGGCTCAAGGAATTCTGGCATTGGTCATATGACCTGGAATATCGGTTGTGAACCCCTTGCAACCTATAGATTGCAGAAAGATCCAATTTTTTTGTAGTATAGTGTATATCATCTCATTCATTGTGATTTGCTCGTTCTAGAATGTGATGTGCAGAAATTAGATTGGTGAGGCTATTTCACCTTTAAAGCTGAGTACACGATACAGAATTGTGCAAAGAACTTCTTTACCAGTTATGTCCTGTTGGGTCATTAAACACCAGCTTTACTGGGTAATTTCCCCTCTAAATGTAAGAGAATTTATCTTCTTCAAATGAATATGATTCTACCAATTCATACATCAAATGGCATTCTGGAAACTAGGCACCACCAGTACCTATTGCAAATCATTTGTCTGACTTGGATATAGGGGCATCTAGTAACTGGTTCCTCTGAAGGAGTGAAAGAGTAATTGAACCATCTAATAGCTGGCTCCCTCTAAAGTTTCCCTCAAGATAAATTGAGCTTGCCTATGAGTTCTATCAGGTAAAGCAAATGATTAGAGGCTTTGCACCCTCAACCTATTCTCAAACTTTAAATAGGTGGGACGGTGTCACGGCACATATCCTTGAACAAGTAAAAACTCGGGGGTTCCAACAAGCTACTGCTACAGCCTACAATCATTGCTTTTCATTGAAATATATTATGTGAATGAAATAATTACCTGTGCATATTTATTGAAATCAGAATCACTCATGAATGTGATTGAAGTGATAGAACTCTTTGGCTTTTAAAGAATAGAGAAATAAACTTCCCAAATTTTTTCCCATCGAAAAACCAAACCCAAGCATTCTTAAACAAGCCAAGTACAACTTTTTATTGAGCTGAGTGTTTGTTGCATCTTGTGAACTCTTACAATGATATCCACAGAATCTTGACTAAAGAAAAAACACAACCACGCTAAAATTAAAGTAATTACTCGACCTACTACCTTCAATCCTGCTGAACCGGAACAGGCCCCATACGTCTCCGAGGAGAAGCGGATGGATGCTGAGGAGAGGATGAACCAGAAAGAGGCTGTCTCCGAGGAGATGACGACTCAGAGGAAGGCTGTTGTGGAGGAGAGAATGTCTCAGGAATAGGCTGCACCCGAGGAGGAGAGGATGACTCGAGAAGAGGCCTTCCTGTGCCAATGAGGGAAGTTTTCCGGGCACTTTGGTTTGAAAGTAACAGCCGAAACGTCCATTGGAGAACATTTGGTGTGAATACTCTATAGAGAAGGAAAATGTCGTACCAATTCGGATATTTCACATAGGGATCTCCTCGGCATGCCCCTGATACAATCAACTTCGCAAAGTCCTCCACTGAACTTCCAGATGCATGAACCTTGAATGAGAATGCAAGTAACAACTTTAATTGCACGGCGATAAAATATTACCAAGAGTTCCAAGAAAACCAGAAATTAAAGGTTAATGGAATCCATCATAAATGAGAAAGACAAATGTAGGTTATACGATCTTGCCCGATTCTTAACAGTATTAACCCTCTGTACAGTTAAGTTCTCAGTTCAATCATGTTCCTATCAGTTCATTCTAATTTAATACTTTGGATCAACTACAAGAAATTGTGCAACAATGGTCAATACAGCCGGTTAAACTTCAATATCAATATCTTCATTCTGTCAATACTAGTACACAATCTTGGGCAAGTAACACAATTTTTGCTCGGAATAGAGAGACTTACTTCTCTTTCTTCCTTCCACTGCATCTCAGCACCTTCCTCTAGCATGAATCTTCCACCTGTCATTTCAGTCCCAATCCATCCGTGTGTCGCTATTGTGACCCCTACGTCACCATTCACCTCGAATCTCAAGGTCTCATAAAAATTTACAAGTGCTGCTTTCGCTGCCTATATTATAAGGACACACATATTATCATCTCCCGAAGGAAAAATACAACAAAAGAACCACTTGGGGACAAATGAAATAGGGGGCTGACAAAGAAATATTGAGTAACTCAATTCTCAAACTGGACGAATTCCATTTAAAGGAATAGATAGCAACGGTCAGAATTACTAACTGCATATAAGCTCATCCTTGGCAAGGGCAACCAACTGTCTACCGAAGCATTCACAATGACTCGGCCTCTGCTTTGTCGCAGGTAAGGTAGTGCAACATAGGTAGGATATACATTTCCCCAAAAATTGATATCCTGAAAAATGGAAAATATTCAGACATCTACCAATTTGAAAGATATTCGGAGCAAAATGTAAGGTGTTGTACCCTGCAACAAGATACGGAGTACTTGGGAAAAATCATTCTACAAATACATTTGCGTCAAAGCTAAATATAAATAATTGTGAATGATCCCGAGTAAAAAGCTCCACATACCATCAAAATGGGGAAGACATTTGTATCTGTGGCTTCTTCTAGGTAGAAGGTATGACCCAAACTTGCTGTATTTACAAGATGATCCACTGAAAATAGGGAAATGAACGGAGATTGTCGTCAGAAAAAAATTCATACAACCTTTTGGTTACTAGGTGCTATTCTCCGAGATTGAAACATGCCAAGCTATACACGCTACTATATCCATCCCAATAAGTGCTTTACAAATATCAATTGACCAATGCAATCAGAAACAAATTCATCCGTCTCTAGAACATAACTTGGAGCCTGAAACTAAATAACAAGTTATGTAAGTTGCAACTTTTTGTTTCTTCAAAATAGTTGTAACATTTTATTGTGTTTCCTAGACAAATAGTTGTATTTGCTTAATGAGAAATGAAATAGGACGTAATATGAAATATCTCTAGATAGAAGTAGTACTCAGTGACAATGAATGTCACTGTAAAACTCAACGCTAGAAAGTTGAAGAAAACATTCTTAACTAGAATGGACAACTACCTTGCCAAATGGGACTTTAATTATCTCTGCTTTAAAAAAATGATTGTTTGATGAAACTTACATATGCTATAGTCTGTTCGAACTAAATCATGAAAAGGAAATAACAGAGAATATCATTTCACTAACAGTGAGAGGTTTGACTAAAGCATATATAGGTACTCGGGCCACATTATAATCTTGGTATTTTTGACTACTCAAAAGGTCACATTTTCACATTTTGGTTTGACACAGTGCGAGCGGTAAGATTACGCTTGGTTGGTCGAATTCCTCAAAATCCCAGTGTCCACACTGCTTTCTCATTTCAATGAGAGAAGGTGTGTTAAACTACATACTTAACACTATTTGCAACATAAATTAAACTGGAGATACAACAAGTGGATCCAGCAAATTACTTACCACGCCCGTATAAGTTTACGGTCTCAGTGATGAATCTCCTACAATCAGCTTCCTTTACAACATCTGCAGCTGTTATGAGAACACTTTTTGCACCTAATGCCCTGGCATTCTCGCTAATTCCCCAGAGTCTGGTTTCTCTTCGTGCAACCAGAACTAGATGAGCTTTCTTCTTTGCATATTCATATGCAATTTGCTAATATAACAGAGTAAAACCAAGTATTTGTCACTTGTTCAATACTGTTCATGCACAAGAAGAATAGAAAAATAGCAAGTTTGGGCTTCTTTAATTTCAATTACTAAATTCGTTTTTGTAACTCCAAAAACTCAAATTCCACAAAAAACTCAAGAATAGTTCTATCCATTGCATGCTAGGAATTTTTCCTCAAGATAGAAATGAGTGTTGCCCAAAATATAAGGAACCATTTTTTCATCGAAATCAAGTAAATCAAAAATTGAATCAGCTTATCTTGATAGTTAATACCATAATAACAAATACAGACATTCAATTTTCAAGTTCCAAAAACTGATCCATACCAATTATTTGGGGGTTTTGAGATTTTCACTCACAAAATTTTAAGTTTTTTCCGAGTAAAAATGCATGCCCAAACACAACTTCGAGGTACAAAAACTCAAACTTTCAATTTTCAAATTTCAACTTCAAAATCTATGGCCAAATCAGAGCTGAGTCTAATTAAGCTATAGCTCATTTTTTTTTACCTCTCCAATACCAGAAGAAGCTCCAGTGATGATGACGATTTTGTCCTCCATGTCTTCACCAAAGAAAGAGTTGTACATCCGCTCACAAGTGTTGATGAAATACAAAGTAGGCCATGAAAAAGCCAACATCACCAAACTTGCTGGTGGCACCACAAAATTCAGCACTGAATTCACCAAATCCATCATTTTTTTTGATGAGTTCAACAACAAGATGAGTAAAAAAAGGAGAGGAGAACAGAGCAAAAGGCTGTTGTAATTTGTTCTTAATTTTTGGGGATATGTGTAGAGTAGATAGAGTTGAGTATATAACAACAACATGCATGAAGTTGAACACGTGCTTTAAGGATTTGGTGACGAATGGAAGGGATTTTTGGAAGTTAATGCATGAGATCACTACAGTCATTATCTGTTTTGAGTTATATGTTCTCACTTCAAACTGCTAGCTGGAAAACCCATACTTTTTTTTTATTTCTTTTTTGCTCAAATATTATATTTGTATTAATAAATTTGTTTAATTTGTATATATTTCAAAGCATAATCAATAAAATAAAATTTTAAGTAAAAAAAAAAGTTAAAAATGCCTCTTCTACAAAAAAAACTACAAGGCAAAAGGAAATTAGCAAGGCATAAGTTTAGTTAAAGTTATTATTCTTAACATAAGTTTAATGATATTATGTTTCAAGTATAAGTTTAGTAATATAAATTATACTCAAGACAAGAAATTATGTCCAAAACATAAGTTATGTTCAAGGTATAGATATTTTGCACAAGTTATGTTTTAGGACAAAAGTTCTCTAAAATTCTCGCCCTCCAAATAATTTTTTTTGCTAAGGCAGAAGTTATGCCTTAAGGCAAAACATTTCCTAAAAGATTTTGCTTGTGAAATTAGTAAAAATCATTCAATATTGAGAAGTCAATTATATCAAAGAATAACTATTATAATAGAAGATAAAATTCTTTAAAGAGTAAGAATTTTACAATCTTTCAAGTTCTTAATATATATGACAATACTAAATTTCTAATATTTGGATATTAGAAAATGATCATTTATAGTCTTAATGAGTTCATGGATTACTGCGGAAAAAATTATCTAGTTTAGGTCATAATTAAAAGTACTTTATCTTCCAAATTTTCATTAAATAAATAATAAAAACAAAAATTAAATATCATAAATTTAAAAAGCAAAAAATTAAATAACACTGTAAAATAAGGACTTCCATGCAAAAACTTGATTACGGGACGATCCGAATACGTAGGTCAACTAATTTTTGGCAAAAATCTAACAATACTACATAAATAATTTTATTTAAAGATTCAACTAATCTTTTGTTGGGCGTATTAATAACATATTGAAGCACACTTCCACTATACCCAAAGTACATTTCTACGTTACTCTTTTGGATAAAGGAATGTGTCAAGTTAAACTCAGTCCAATAAATTCCATATATAAATTTTGCATGGCGTAACAAGCCAAATCCAAAACCATATGATAAGTCAATTAAAACATAAATAACATATTTCAATCAATAAAGTATATTATCTACAGACCTGAATTGATTATTCTGAAATCTATAATTAATAAAATTGGAGTCATCCATGAAGTTTAAGTGCAAATCAGTTCAAATAACCATGGTGCCTCTTTCTGCAACTGTTATTGTATATTTTACAGTTATATAGAAGTGCTAAGTTGTTCGGATCGTAAATAATTAGGTGTAATGCGAAAGATAGCAAAACAAACCTCGAAAGACCACGAGTAAGAAGACAAATGAGAAATATACCAAAAGACACAAAGATTTAACGTGGTTCGGTCAATCGACCTACGTCTACAAAGGAGATAAGCAATCCACTATATAAACATGAGAGTACAAAATATAGAGAGAAATAACCTCAACCAATTCACTCGGAATACATGGGAGGTTCACACAAGTGATAACGTATCAAGCTTGTGACCCGCAAATTCTCCCCCTAACCAAAACTCTCAAAGCCCTTAAGACTACATTGTGAATGCTGATTAAGTTAGAAGGAACAAACCTCTATTTATAGAGTCCTAAACTTTTTCCTACAAGAAAAAGACTAACCACTACAAAACCTTTTCCTAAAAGGAAAACCTATTTATGGTAAGAAACTCAAGGCAAATAAAACCCAACAAATCTCCCCCTTGGCCTGAATTTTTGACATAATAAATTTGTCCACCTTCTTCACATAATCTTCAACAGTTTGCTTCTCCTTTCCATAATCTCCTCCATCAAATTTATGTCTCAACATAGAGAGCCTCTCTGAAACAATTTCTCCAACAAAAATCTTCATTACTGTAAAAAAGGTTGCGGCTAGAACTACACTCGCCAAGATGAACACCCATCTCTAACTTGGTTCCATCATTGAACCATGACTCTGATACCACTTGTTGTGACGAAAAGATGAAAACGAAAATCTAAAATAAAGAACACCAAATTTAACGTGGAAAAATCCTTCAAAATGAAGATAACCACCACGGGATCGACAAGATCCGAATTGCTTCACTATAACAATAAGAGAGTTACAATTATTCTTCTAATGGCTACACAACAAGTGGTATCAGAGCGAGGTTCTCTATATGAAGGGGAATATGAGCAAGATGGTATGTCTAAACGGAAGAAACTACAACATATGGAAAAGCAAGATGAAAGATCTACTGTTCGTGAAGAAGATGCATCTTCCCGTTTTTGCTGCTCATAAACCTGAGACTGTGACCGATGAAAATTGGGATTTCGAGCACCAACATAAGTAACTGTTCATCGACATGTCTGCTTCCGATCGACTGTCATTTTTAAATTTTATTTCTGTGAAGCAGAAATTCAAACATGGAAAAAGAAGGCAGAATATCTTGTTTTATTTTATCCAAAAGAGGGGGAAAATAATACCTATGGCTAACCGTTTTTCTAGGTATTCCCAAACACGCTGGATTACTATACTATTTTCTTGAATATAAACCTTGAGTACTCAAAAATATTTATGTAAAAATTAAGTCTTTTTCTAATTTTATCACAAAAAATTAATTTTTCTTTTGATAAAACAAATAATGGCAAGTAATAAAACAGTTGAATTTTCTGGAAAAAAAAAAAAACTTTTTTTTTTGGAAGCCCAGAATACCCTCATTAGGTGCCCCTTGACCAGCATTCCTGCATTAATCCAACCTAACATAACCTTATTTTGTGTATACTTGAATCTTGAATTTTGTTATTTTGGCTTCAATGTTGGTTTTCTGGTCTGGGTTTTTGATCTTTTAATCTTCTTTCAGATTTCTTTCAATCTCTGTTTTTGTCATTCTTGAATTTTTTTGGGGTTTTTCAGAACAATCTTGAGGTATATGTTTTGATTGTTAACATGGAAATAGAAAACTGGAAAATCAAGAATCTGTTGTGAAATGTTAACTTGGTTAGCTGAATATGATAATACTGAAAGATATTGTGGAAAGTTTGGGTCTTTGGTGGCTAATTATCATTTAGGGCTCAAATGCATTTGTTTGATAGAATATATTGTTGTAGACTTATGGGCTGTATTTGCTCAAAAGGTTCTTCAACAGATCATGATGATGTTGTTGAACATGAAAAGGAAAAAGAAATACAAGTTGATAAATCTTCTGTACAGTTGGTTGCTCCATCAGTAAGGGAAGAGATTAAAGAAATAGTTAAACCCAATGTGACATCAGAAGATAATGGTGTTACAACAAAAGTTGATGATAATGAGAAAACTAGGATTAAAGAGAGGCCTAAGGACGGACGATTCAAGAGACAATCGACGATGGATTTTGGACTGATACGATCAAGGTCTCGAGTTGTTAACATGCCTCATGGTGCAATAGGGGAGCTGTGTGCTGCAGGTTGGCCATTATGGCTAAGTTCAGTTGCACAAGAGGCAATTCAAGGGTGGGTTCCTCGAAGTGCGGAATCATTTGAAAAATTGAACAAAGTCAGTTCTAACGTTATCTTTAAATTGTTACATTTACTGCTTCTAAGTTTCATTACACTGATTTTATACTTTGAAATGTATAGTTTACCCAATTTTCGCGATCTAAAGAAGATTATCATACTGATAGAATCAACCATGTGATGTTTGCAGTATTGTTTCATATCCCCTTGTTTCCCTGTCCTCTTGAGTGTTTTAGGAACCAAATTTTCTAGATATTTTATTTTGTTACACATGGTCTCAATGTGTCTTTTCACTTCTTTTTGTTGCTCTCAATTTGAAAAATGCATTTTCAGTTTTAATTGCGGATGTAATCATAATGCATATGTGATAATTTCATAAAACATAACTAAAGTATATTGTATCAATAATCTGACTTTGCTTGGTTGCATAATTTTTCTTGGTGTTAGATCGGTTCAAGGTAACATGGGATTAAGATTGTGAATATCTAATTGAAACAATGGATGTCATTTAACTTTTAGATATCTCTCGATATTTGGAACTATGATAACCTCTAATGTTTATTTTCCAATGCAGATTGGTCAAGGAACATATAGTAACGTTTACAAGGCTCGTGACCTTGAAACTGACAAATTTGTTGCAATGAAGAAAGTAAAATTTGTCAATATGGATCCAGAGAGTGTTCGTTTTATGGCAAGAGAGATTTGTATTTTGCGTAGATTGGACCATCCAAATGTTATGAAACTTGAGGCTTTGGTCACATCCAGGATTTCAGGCAGCATATATCTTGTGTTCGAATACATGGAGCACGATCTTGCTGGACTTTCATCAGCACCTGGGATCAAGTTCACTGAACCACAGGTATTTCTTTTTAGGTAGGTGCATTATTCTTACAAAGTTGTTTACAAGTTCTTTATATCCTTATGTAGCACAATTTGAATTGTATTTCAGATAAAATGTTATATGCAACAAATGCTTTTGGGACTCAAACACTGTCATAGTCGGGGTATACTTCATCGAGACATTAAGGGTTCAAATCTTCTAATTGGTGATAATGGTGTTCTAAAGATTGGAGATTTTGGTCTGGCGACATCTTTTAAGCCCAACCAAAAGCAGCCATTAACAAGTCGTGTTGTAACACTGTGGTATAGGGCTCCTGAGCTTTTGCTTGGTGGAACAGAATATGGAGTGGCCATTGATATGTGGAGTGCTGGCTGCATCCTTGCTGCATTATTATTTAATGGAAAGCCTATCATGCCTGGAAGAACAGAGGTACTCCCATTTCGGGGCTCGAATTCACTCCTTGATCTCTACTTCCCTAGAAAAATTTACAGTTCCCTCCATCAGTGGCGGAGCCACCCTATTATGAGGGGGGTCATCCAACCCCCTTCGGCGGAAAATTATATGATTTATACATGGTTAAAATAATTTTTTAGGTATATATAGTAGATGTCGAACCCCCTTCGGCTACTTCGTGTGTCTATTTTTTTAGATTTTGAACCCCCTTATTAAAAATTCTGGCTCCACCACTGCCCTCCATGCTTACAATCAAAAAAGAGTTTAATCATCAAGCACTAAATCCAATCTATTTCTAACTTTTTTTCATCTCATTAATGAACTAGCACCTGTTTCTTCATGCATTTATTAACTGAGAGAGTTGAAACAATTGCTAGGTGGAGCAAATGCATAAAATATTCAAGCTTTGTGGTTCACCTTCTGAGGAGTACTGGAGTAAATCAAAACTTCCACTTGCTACTAGTTTTAAGCAACAGAATCCATATAAGCGCGGTATTGCTGATACATTCAAGGACTTGCCTCCGACAGCTTTGGCCCTTGTTGACACCTTACTTTCAATAGAACCAGAAAAGCGCGGCACTGCTTCTTCTGCACTCAATAGTGAGGTAATGTCAAAAACTCGTCTCTCCCTTACGAACTTTATCTTCCTTCTGGAAAGTAGTTTTTTCCTATTTGCCCTGAAGAAGAAAAGTATTTCCAACTTTAGTGATTGATAAATGCTGTTAATATCAACCCTATCAACCTGCATATCTATAATTTTCTTGTCACTTTCATAGGAACAATTTCATAAAAAACCTGCTCCCACTTAAGAAGGTGAACAATTCATCAGCGAAGAGCTAAAGAGAAGATGAATTCATATAAACTCAAAAATTTATCATAACATGCCATTGTTTGTTGTCAAGCTATGTCTTTTGTGATGATCTTATGTGACTTGGCTTTCTTGTTTGATGTAAAAATCAAAGAGAAAAGCTCTTTATCTGATCAATTCATTTGTTAAGCATCTATTTTGAAAAGGATTTCATAACTTCAACACTTGTCCTAGCACGATGATATTTGTTTTTAAGCTATGCATTTTGCAATGACCTATGTAGCCTTGCCACTGCCAATCGATGATACGAGGCAACTTTGTTGTTTTGTTTTGGGAAATCATTTGTTCAATATATTAGAATACGTTGTTCATCTCCAATAAATTTCACTACCAAAAGAAATGATTTATATCTTTCTTCTTTGTTTTTACTTTTCAGTTCTTCAAAGAGAATCCCTTACCTTGTGATCCATATAGTTTACCAAAGTATCGTCCAAGCAAGGAATACGATACTAAGGTTCGAGATCAAGAAGCAAGAAGGTATACTGCATTAGTTGCATATGTACATTACTGCTCAGTTATGTTTTCTGAATCCAGCATATGCTATTCAGATGTTACATTAATATATTTAGTATAACTCATTTCGTCTCATTCTGCTTAGATTAATGTAAAGTTGTCGCTTATTTTTTTCTCAATTTTGTTTCTTCTATTCTCCTTTTATATTTCTCTAGTACAATGCTTTGACAAATATAGTTTGAAATTATAATATGAGGGCTTAGTGCCAGTTCAACAAAATAGTGCAACCTAATTTTGATATCCACCTTCTTCATTGGACATGGCTGCTTCTCAGACTGCCTTAGAGTATGAGAATATCAAACTAAGTAGGAGTAATATGTTAAATAACTCTTCAAATGGAGAGATCGGATAAATCAAGCCCTCACGGGTTTAATACTGGTTCCTACTTTGACCAAAATTTAGAGTGACTTGTAATTTTGTTTTCATGCTTTGTTTGACCTATTTACGTTTACTAAAAGAAAGTGCAGCTTTCTTGTAACTAAACTTTGCTGTTCTTTCATATAGTTTCAAATTCACCTTATCTTAATCACAGGCGAAAGGCTGAGGCTGGAAAAGGACATGGAGCCGAAACAACAAAGAAGTCATCGGGACAAGCAAAGGAAGAACCGACAACAGAATTCAATGCTCACGGACAGGTTTTATTTTCTTCTAGTTGTCCAAGACTTCTACAGAATCTTTGCATTTTCTTGCTTAAGACCCCATTGATGCACCAGTGGCTAATGCAAATAATTGCAGGGACAGACTAGCAAAAGCATCAGAGTGAAACACAATGCTCTCGAGGACAATAGAGCTGGTTTCTCTATAGAGCCACCAGCATTGAGATACGGACTCACTCATTCTAATTCAGTGATCCATCCTAATACATCTGGTTACACATGGACTAACAAAGCAAAGGAGGATTCAAGTGCAATCAATGGACGGGCATATCCCGCTTCCCAACATGGTGTAGAGCTTTCAAGGCAGGGTTCTCACAAGCCTCGAGCTGCAGGAGAGTTTTCAAGAATTCGTTCAAGGAGAGATGATAGGTCATCTGGTGGAGATTCCACGGTGTGCTCCTTAGATAAAAAATTCCCCATTATCTAGCATGCTTTTAAACCCAGAGTTATTATTATTAGTAATATATAAACAAACACTCAAACTTGACCTCAACTAGCAAGTAAGCACTCCAACTTTGAGAGTGCACACAGACACCTCAACTTGCTCTCAACTAGCAACTAAACACTCCAGCTCGTCCCCACTTTGCCTCGTAGACACCCAATGCTGACATGACACATCAATTTTGGAGGTGTCTAGATGATCATTTTGCAAGCTGAAGTGTTCAACTGACACAATAGAGACAAGTTGAGGTATCTAGATGTGCATACTCAAAGTTGGAGTGCTTATTGCCAGTTGAGGCCAAGTTAAAGCGTCTAAGTACTATGCCTTCCCTTATTGTCTATTCAAAATCAGTTAACTGATCTGATAGACACAAACTCACAGAGGTCTAATAGTCAAGTCATCAAGGATCCATTTAGGACGTTGGGCTAGATGGTATCATCTTTACATGTTCTGAGAAGAAATTGATTCATTTTGCAGTGGCAGAAAAATGTTATTGATCTCACACAATACACACAAGCAGAGATATAGGATGTTCTTAGGTCTAATGATTGAGTCATCCAGGATCCACTAGCAGTAGAGCTGCAGAGTTAGCTTATGATTATTTGAGAAGAAATTTTGACTTGACAACTAACTTCCTGTTTTTTCATGAGCTGTTTTGACATTTTGAACACTTCCTTCTTTTTTTGAGCTTTCTCGAGTTTGACACGCCCCTCGCTTCAGGTTTATGTGACAAAGAGAAGCAGACTCCTGCACTCTGGACCACTAATGCCACAAGGGGGGAGTATGGAAGACATGTTAAAGGAACATGAGAGACAAATTCAAGAAGCAGTTAGGAAAGCACGTCAAGACAAGACAAGGCCCGAATAGAATTGATTGCTCTCTTCTAGCGGAAGG
>JAJOOR010001614.1:0-43463 GCA_036250505.1 Solanum acaule | reverse complement strand
CCTGTGTAAGGACTGCTTCTTTAGCCATTGACCAGACAAAAAAGGAGACTTTGTGAGGGATTCTGCTCTTCCATATTTGCTTCCAAGGCCATCTTGAGCACTGTTGACCTGTCTGATCCATCAACTTGTAGGATTTGTTGACTTTGAACACTCCCTTGTCATCTCCTGTCCACCACAATTTATCCTCACCTGGCTGTAGTCCAGTGAAAGTGTTCACAGTGTTTAAAAATTCAGCAACTCTCACTATTTCCCAATCATTAAGGTTTCTTCTGAAAATGAAATTCCATCCTTGTGGTGACCAAAGATCTGCTATAGTGCTTTGTTGAAACATGATTAGGTTGTAGATGTCTGGAAAGAGATCTTCCATGTTGCCTTTCTCATGCCAAATGTCCTTCCAAAATCTGGTCTTATTCCCATCCATTACTTTTGCCTTTGAGTTACTTTTAACTTCATTCCACAAGCTTCTGATGGACCTCCAGAGGCTAACCCCATAAGGAGTGGTTACTTCTTTAGTTATCCAGTTGTCCTCTTCTTCATATTTAGCTCCAATTACCTTCCTCCATAGCATCTGGTTGTTGTTTGCATACTTCCACAACCACTTCATACTAAGAGCCTTGCTTTGCAATTTCAAATTCTTTATTCCTAGACCTCCATTTTCCTTGCTTGTCATGACTTCTTCCCATTTAACCAAATGAAAACTTTTCTTTTCTTTGTTGCCTTGCCACAAAAAATTCCTCTTGATACGATCCAACCTCTTAATGACCCCTGGTGGGATAGGAAACAGGGACATCATATAGGTTGGCAAAGCATCAAGTACTGAGTTAATAAGGGTCAGTCTACCCCCCTTTGATAAGTACTGAGACTTCCACTTGGCCAATTTCTTCTCACACTTCTCAATCACACTATTCCATATGTCTATGGACTTGGATTTGGCCCCCAAAGGCATTCCCAAATATATAGTAGGCAGAACTCCTAACTTGTTATATGTTTTTCTTCTGTATCTTTTTTTTCTGTATGTTCTTTGGTATGTGTTACCTAAGTTGGGGGTCTTTCAAAAACAACCTCTCTACCTCTGTGGGGTAGTAGGGTTAATGTGTGCATACACTCTATCCTCTCCAGACCTTACCTTGTGAGACTACACTGGGTATGTTGTTATTGGTTGTTGAAGTGTTTCTCTACATTAACTTGGAGCCTTTTTTTCTTTTTAGAATGGTGGTTCTTGTGCTAGTTTGCACGCACCTAGACTATTCCACCAGATGCCTGCTATATCGCTTTAGCACATGTGCTGACTAACTTTGCTCACCAAAGTTTATGCAAATAAGAAGAAATAACCTAGTATTTTTTTTTGTCTTGGGGATTTGAACTTGGTCCCTAAGGTTCTTAACCAATTTATTTAGATGAGATGTTCATGCATTTCAATTAGTTAACATGATATCACAACCCATCTTTGGCAAACCTATTCTCACACATAATTCAACATTTGTCTATAGTGAACGCCAAAATCAATTTACACGTACAAAAGGGTGGATAGTATCTCATATCTAGTATAAAAAAATACAAAAGGGGGTCCATAAATATGTAGGGACACTCTCAACAACAACATTCCCAGTTTTTTTTTTTCCATAAGTGGGGTCTGGGGAGGGTGGGTGTACGAATACCTTACCCCTACCTTTGTGGGATAGACCCCTCAGCTCAAGATATTTGTTTTCAAGAAAAATGGTTTAAAAAAATATGCAATAGTAAAAGCTATGACAAACGACTTGAAGTAAGAAAAGTAACGATACAAATAATTAAGGAGTGGAAGCGTAAGACAATGCTAGCATAAAGTAGTAATATTGGTAAGGAAATTGATAAATGCTCCAACCTAGAACCTTGCTCTACCACTGTGACGAGTGAAGATGCTTTACTATCTACTAATCATCTATTCTAATCCTCGACCTCCATGCTCTACTATGTAGGGTCATGTCCTCGGTGAGCTGAAGATGTGTCATCTCTTGTCAATCACTCTCTCTCCAATTTTTCCTCGGTCTTCCTTGATCCTCAAAACCTATCACCGCCAACCTCTAACATCTCTCGATAACATCTATGCTCCTCCCTCTTTACATGCTGAAGTCTGAACCATATTAGCCTTGCTTCTCGCATTTTGTCCGCCACAATGGTTACTCCCACCTTGCCCCATATATCTTCATTTATAATCTTGTCTCTTCTAGTATGCTCGCACATCCATCTAAGCATTCTCATTTTTGCTATCTTTATATTTTGGATGTGCTAGTTCTTAACTAGTCAACCCTCTAGCCCATACAACAAAGCCAGCCTAACAACCACTCGGGACTTTGTTGTATGCATTTTCTAGGTTGATGAACACTATATGTAGGTCTCTTTTTCTGTCCCTATATTGCTTGAACGATCTCCTCAAACGGTGAATCACTTATGTTGTCGATCGCCCCGACATGAATCCGAATTGGTTCTAAGAAATACACATTTCTTCTCATCCTCGTCTTGATCACTCTCTCCCTAACTTCCTTACCTGTACAGTTGCAATTTCAGGTTTCTCCCTTGTTCTTGTACAAGGGGATCATTATGCTACACCTCCATTCTTCGGGATTTGTAGTCATCATGAAAAAAACATTAAAAAAACCCAGTTAGCCACTCCAAACCCGCTTTGCCTAAGCTCTTCCAGAATTCTACAGGAATCTCATTTGGCTTGGTTGCTGTTCCCCCTCTCATATTGTGAATCGTCCCTTTAGCCTCCTCAAACTTAATACACATGCAATACCCCAATGTGACAATTGGAATCTCCTCCTAGCAATTACTGCTCAGTGTGAGGAATACCTCGTACTACGTATCCTCCCAAAAGAGTTTTTGATTATGTTAATAGTCAGCTTAATTCTGTGAGGAAGTTTGTTGCAAACCTAAATAATACAAGTGTCTCCTCTCTTCTTAAGCTTTTAAAAATATATGGTCATGCACTTTAATAATTTAACAGTTTGGAACAAGTTAGAGATTACTTGATTTATCCAAAAAGAAAATAATAATATATCAAGCCAAACATTCAACAAGAAATAATCCCTACTTTACTTATCTCTGCATTTACTAATTGCTGCATAACCCATCTCTAAATGAAACAACCCCTTAAATGTATACTTCACTTTGGTCTTGCTCAATCTTGGTTCTTTCATTTGCGCACAGATGATATTAATTGATATAATATGTGCTGTTGGAACATTAAGCTTCTAGAATTTGAAAATATCTTGCTCTTTGGCTCTGTCTAACTGTTTGTTCCTTACTTTGGTGCATTATGGCAATCTTGTGATGTTTACCATCTTTTCCAGAGTTGTTTCAGTCAGGTGATGGGCTTAGTGTTTGCTATATATCTATAATGATACTTTTACCTCGTCCAGAAAATATATTACACAAAGAGAGCCTGAACTATGACTTGTTATCCACAGAATAGGCAGGTCTGAATTTTTTTATAAATTATTGAACCAAACATTATAGAAGCCTGTAGGAAGAAAAAAACATTAGAATCTTGTGTTGTTAACCTTGGGGCACACGTGACTTGTTCTAATTGGTGGCGAAGTTAAACATTTGACTTGTTCTAGTTGGTGTTGTGTTTTCAAAATTATATAATTCATGTTCAGTAATAGAAGAGGCTATGAGTGCTAAGTTCCGTGATATTGATATGGTTCTTGCAGTCTAGAGCTTTGGGGTTACAAGCGTGTTGAGGAGATTATTTGGGTTAAGACGAATCAACTTCAGCGAATCATCAGAACTGGACGGACAGGCCATTGGCTCAATCACAGCAAGGAACATTGCCTTGTTGGAATAAAGGGAAATCCAGAGGTGAACAGGAATATTGATACTGATGTCATAGTAGCAGAGGTTCGGGAAACAAGTCGTAAGCCAGATGAGGTGAGAAAAACTTGATTATTTTTATCTTTTGGGAAAAGAATGAAAAGAAAAAAGATTTAGAAACTGAAAGCTTCTATGCAATACACATTTGTTGGTGCTCATGCAATAACCTAATTTTTTTTAAATGTCTGTAATATCATTTTAGTGTTAGGTTAAGTTTAATAGTTGTGATTCTATGTTAGTACTTTAGCATCTATTCTTATTTTTGGTTGATACTTTGACCTGTGCTGTTGGGTTATATGCATAAACTATGCTTTTGTTTTGACATATTAGATGTACCCCTTGCTCGAAAGAATTAGTCCAAGGACAAGAAAGCTGGAGTTGTTTGCGCGGATGCACAATGTTCATGGCGGGTATGCATTCTTGATCTATTTTCTTTCTGATGAAGTGAAATATCATTAAAGGCATCAAGAAGATGCGTTAATTACAAAAGGAGTGAAAATGGCAGCTCTGAAAAATAGACTGCATTCTTGATCTACTTGTAGATCTTCAAGCATGAGTCTATTAGACATGATTTTTAAGAATGTTGCACCTCTGCGATCACATATAGAGGGAATTGTTATGGGCTTTGAACTTCTAATAATTTATGTTCTTGATTTAACAACTTGTTTCTTATCATATCTTAGAACATACGAATATGATCCTACTCTTAAGTGATTCAAAAATTACTAGTACAATTTCAAGATACTCTGTTCTTTTTTCAATTTCAATAATTAAATCTTGACAATATGTTCATATTTAGTGGAATACTAATTAATCCTCCTCTCCCCAATTTTTTTATTTTTTTTCGTTGTTGAAAAAACAGAAAAATCCTCGAGATCTTTTTATTAGTGAAGAGTAAGACATAATTAGACACCACTCCTAGAGAAATAATTTAATGTCTTCATATTCTTGAGTTCCCTTTAGTTAAGATAAATTGTCAGTGTAACGATCCATATATGTATCAGGTGGATGTCACTTGGAAACCAACTACAAGGGGTACGATTAGTTGATGACGGGCTTAGGGCGCGGTTCAAGGCTGCATATCCAGATGTGGAGGTGCAACCTTCATCACCTCCAAGGCCATCTGCAATGGAAGTAGATTCAAGTTCTAATCAAATAAGGAATACATTTTCTGGAGGGGAATTAAAGGCTGCAGGGACCCAGGTCACTGAGGCTACACCCCCAGATGCAGCAGCCTATGCAACTGAAGGAAAACCAGTAAACCGTGATGTGGAGATGACTAGCTAAGAACTTTATCACAGAACTAGTTATTTATCCATGTGCTGTTTCTACCTGTCTACACAAGATTTTGCAGGTGGATGTGGAGTACTACTTCCATTAAGATTCTCAGGCGGTGGGACGAGTCACAATGTTCCTGCTGTTAACCATCAAAAAGGAACCTTAAAGTAGTCCCCTCAGTATAGTAGTTGATAAAACGTACTACTACCTTCCTCTGTTGTTTCCTCGAAGAACAGGTAGTGTTTTACATGTAACTTGTAAGCACACATATATCTCTTAGTGAATGGATGATCCAAGTGTTTGGTTGCAATGTAATCTACCATCATAGCTCAAGAATGATCTCAACATACATGAGTCAGTAAAATTTTATTTAATAACATGCATTTAGTGTTAATATCTTTGTTCTTATCAGAACACAAACTGTTAATGCCCAATTTAATGAAGATATTGGGGAGTGGCGGTTTTGCAGTATGTGATCCAATTTTAGTCGGAATTGGACATTGTTTGGGAAATCATTTTTTTTTAATAAAGATATTTAAATCAACTACCCTTTTGCACGAGGAATAGCATAGGTGTTGTCGGTGAAATGCTGGCTCCAGCTAGCATGCATATGTTACATATAATATTAATAGTGTGCTCAAATGTTTACTTGTCTATTTGAGTTACTATTAAACCAATGCTATCTTTTTCTTTTTCTTTTCTCCCAAAATATTCAAAAGAGGAAAGTCTTGAAATCCTCAAATTGCCAGTGCTATCTATGATTGTTATTGGATTGTCTCGTGGGCCTTTTTCCCTTTGGTGCTATGCCTCTTTCGTTTTATATTGCTTGTCCTGTTTTGCTTTTCGATATTAAATTTTATTAATTTTTATAATTAAATTAATTGAGTGCTTTACTTTATTCTATTTTAGTTTTTTTTGGGGTGACTCGTAGAATAAAGGAAAAAAGAAATAAAAGATAAAGTGAGAATTAAATGTTACCTTAATTATGAGCTGTTGCTCAATCTTCAAAACTGTACTTTGATTTGGTGGAATGTTGATTGAATAATAGCTCCTTCACCAGGGTGTTTATGTGAACCTCTTCGGTAAAAATTTTCGTAGATCTAAGTTAATTCTTTTTTACTTTTTATGTATACATATAGATTTTGAATTCACTCACCCATGATTAGATAGTTTACTTTGAGGTTCAAAATTTGTTTCGAGGTTTGAAGTTTAAATCCTAACATTACATTAGTGAAAATACTGAATCCGCGATCGATGACACACGATGTGACTACTAAAGTATTATACAATAAACTCAATACTTTTGCTCAAAGACAAATTGGTAAGCTCCATCAAGAAACTCATAATCATCATGAATGAACTCTTTCACAAATTTAACAACATGAAAAGTATAAATAAATAATGCCTCAATACACAAAAAGATATGAGTGGAATCTCCAAAATCCAAAATGCCCTGTCCTGTTTTCTAAAGAATAGTGCTTCCTATAAACAGAGAAAGAAAGAGCAATCCGACAGCAGCAAAAGCAGACATTTCCACTTTCCCAGAAGATGAAGCAGAGGTTGAATTAGAAGATTGGACAGGAATTGAACCAAAAACATTAGTGTAAGAAGGTGATGGAGCTAAAGCAGGTGAATCTGCTTCATCATAACTTGTTCCATTTCCTCCTCCAATTGAAATATGAAGTTTCTGCAACTTCTCACAATGCCCTTCTGCTCCACTTGTGAAGTAAAACTCCCCAGGTCTTGTAATGTTAAACAGAGAATTCCCATTGTTCATGTACAAGATTGGATTTTTAAGGTTGCAACTGTTGTAATTCTGTTTTGTCACCTGTATTACTGAATCTTCACTTGGTGGGTACAAAAACACTGCAAAAAAAAAAAAAAAAATTCAAGAAAGTAGATTGATGGGATTGAGTATTTGTTAAAAGGGTATCAAAAAATGGTAAAATCTTGAAGATCTGAGCAAGAAATGGAGATTTACAGAGTGAATCTCCAAGCTTGAAGAGGTGATTCTTGGACCATTTGAGATAGACATCTTTATTTGCAGAAGAGGGTATATTCCAAGCATTTAAATCTCCAACTTTGAATTGATAACACAACACTAATTGAGTTTGTACTAACAGAAAGAACTGAAAAAGAATGATCAAAGATTGGTATTTTCTTGGAATTCTAAGAGTAGCCATGGCTTGCCCTCTCTTAGCTTTTTTTTTCTTTTTGTCAAAATTGAGTCACTAATTAGAAGAGAGAAATGGTAGCTATAATATTGATTGGTTTCACACAGTAGAACACAAAGAGTATATTTACTAAAATGCCCTTTATCCTTTCCATAATATAATACTCCTACTTGGTAGGCATTTGATCATTGGATTTGGGAGTCTACTTCGATAGAGGCACTGTAACGGTAAATGGAATAACAATTATTGGGTCGATTGCTCTTATTCTTCCTTTGCTGACACAAAAAGAGAGAAAGCACTCCCCAGCCAAGGATGTGCGCCAAAGAGAAGATGCGGAAGCAAGTGTATCATAAGGAAAAGAAAACTTATTGCAATTACGAACGTGAGCAAATGCTTTTTCATTAGACTAGTTTAACCGATTGTTTATGTTGATCCTACGCTACAATTTTTTTTCTCTTATGAAATTTCAACACTACTCAACTGCATGATGAAGTGATCTTTCCCTCTTATGAAAGTCGGTATCTTACTTTCGAAAGAGAGTCTCGACGTGGTGGTGTACACCTAGTTCCATAGCTGGACTAGTCATTGGCTAGAGGGCGATCGACCTACCAAACCGGATGCAGCCGAGAATGTTACGTAAAAAGGACCAAGGAGGATAGGAGTCTATTCAAATCAAAGCTAGTTTATGTAATTTATAGAAAATTTCGACTTTAAATTATGATTCAACTCCCAAATTCTTCAAAAAGTAGGATTTCGAATTTCATATTATGATTTTAATTTCTTTTTAAAATATAAAATTTGACTCGGATGTTTATACTTATTGAAAATAAAAAATAATCCATAACTTTGAATTTTACAAAAAAAAAATCCATGCTTGATCTGAAGATATAGTTCATATCATGGAGGAGAGTTTTATTATATAATAGCTAGTTACTACTATTATTAATTTATTGAACGAATAAATCTATATAAAATTTTATATATCTAAAAATTTATAATAACATGTAATCTCATATTAAGGTGGTCACCGTCAAAAGGGAAAAAGAGGATCTCTAGGGAAAAGAACAAAGTTTGAGGTTGTGTAGGGTCAATTGTTATATAAACAACAATGTCACATGGACAGTTGGACAAAGAAGCACTGGATGCAGCTTAACATGGGATTAGAAAGGACTAGACCACCAAATGGTTTTAATTTTCAGTATGCATATATATTTTTAGTTTAGTTTATTTTATACAACAAGTCACCATGTGCCCTTGCAATTATTTATTTCATTTTATTTTCTTAGTTAGAGTTAACTTATCTCAGTCAACACAAGAACCAAAAGAAAAAGAATAGGATGTTGTGTTCCATTTTTACATAGACCCTTTATTATTGGGGATCCCAAAGAGCCAATTCTAATTAAACATTGGTGAAAGTCAACATATATTTGATCTTAAAATAAAGCACATTACCATTGATTGTTTTTTGTTAAGTTGCTAAGTTTGGTCTGCCTTTAAGGCCCTATTTTTTGGTTTCATTTTTTCAGTATCTTATATTGTTAACTCGTTCAATCGACAAACTCACCTAAACCTTTACTTAATCTTATTATTAGTTTCTTCATTACTCTCTTTAATTTCTTTAAGGGGAGCATGTCTTCTTTCTACTACAATGAAAAATCTTTCATTTCATCATAGCATGAACCTTGCTACCCTTCTCAGCCACCAGCTAGTCTAACCACGGGATCCCCTCCTACTTATCCACGCACCATAAATGATTGCTGATGGATTTTGAATAACAAATGAGATTAAAAAAAAAGCCATATGATTTTCTAAGTTTTTCTACGCTAGCTAGCGACACCACCGAACTTGAAGACAGAAACTAACTTACGTGTTGCGACTGCCAAAATTGGTTTTTTTTTTTTTTGGGCGGGGGGAGATAATTTGCTCCCATGCTGCAAACCATCAAATCTGAATTGGCCTCTGTCGCTCTTCTTTCTTTCCTTGCAAGCAGAAAGCACACCAGCAACATGTGTCACGTGATTCCACTGTGTTTTTTGCACTTGACTGGGTGGACAGTTGACCAACTTTCCCTCATGATATTGCTTTCTTTCTCCTCTCTTTAGAATCGATAAAATGAAGAAGAATGAACGGGAGGCATCGGAGGAAGGACTGACAAACTTGTTACTAGTGTTTTATTAACTACTTTACTGACTTGGGGTTCTTTCTCGTAATGGTATACCTGCGCCGCACACGCACACGCACACTCACACTCACTATATCTTTATACGTCAAACTTTCTAGCCGACTTTCCGCTCCTCTCTGAGACAGTTCATTCTTGTGGGAGGGATTACGCTAAATATGTATGTTGTTATTGTAAATGAAACGGCTATCTTGCTTAAAATTTTAGCCAGGAATATTACTATACCAAGATATAAAAAGAATGAGTATTATTCATAGTAAATATAATAATATGACTGCAAAAACGTTGTCCTCAACATATGAGAGATAAACTAATACTAAATGAATTAAAATAAAATCCAAAAATGGCAAATATGCGTTTACATTATCAAGAAAACATGCAGTGTAGCAGCAACTCTGCATCAGCTTTCATATATTGATAGAAGGATAGCCACCCCTATTTTCATGCTGCAATTAAGGTAACTTCTTCATATCCTTCTGATGAGAAATAACCACAGGTGTGTTGTGTTGTAGTTCATAAATAGCACTCTATTTATCTATTGATATTTTGAATAGAAAACTGATAGTTGTGTTCTGCTGCATGGTCTCGCTGAATTAACGCGTCCCAGCAACTTCATCAACTCAGGCATTTAGAGGTGCAGTTTCCATTTCTCTCTCCTTGTGTGTTGTCCAATCTTGAGGTTCTGCAAATGCATTAACAAAACGAAAATATTATATCTGTGTCAATTATCAATTTTTTTTAGCTTAATGCACCTAAGACAGAGTTGAGCCTTATAACAAGTCTCGGGGCACGGATATAACCTACTAGAACAAGTTACCATCATCTTAGAAGAAGACAGAAGAAAATATTAAAGGGGCAGCATGGTGCATTAAGCTCCTGCTATGCTCGTGGTCCAAGGAAGGGCTGGACCACAAGGCTCTATTGTACGAAGCCTTACCTTGCAGTTCTGCAAGAGGCTTTTCCACAGAAGAAAATATTAGGCTCCAAAACTATATTAACATAACAGAGTTAACTATTTGTCACATGATCTCGTATCTCCACTGATGAATCATTCATTGGGCTAACATTTCTCTCAAACTCGGAAAAAGGACTTGAAAAATTAATGGTTAACAATTCTTACTTGACTTTTCAACAACAGCAGAGAGGCGTTTCTGCAAGATTGATGCCAGAAAGAGGAATATCGAGCACATGCCGAACATAACAGTAATTGGAAATGAGTCGACCTGAATAAGAGAAAATTTGATTAGTAAACATTAAAAGAGCAATTCCTTGGATCCCACAGTTCATTGGTGAAATTTGATACTCCAATCTTACTTTGGTTGGTGTAACAATTGGGAAAGATAACTCACATTGTACAACACAACGCATACGAAGATATTGAGAGGAATGCGGAAAAAGTTCATGATTGTGCTTCTAGCCTCTTCAGGAATGTACTGGGACCTCATTTTCATTATAGAAGGCCAAAATACTCCGACGCAAGCCTCAAATGCACAAAACCCAAGAAGCTGAATGCAGCCAGAGAAAGTAATGCCTCCACCTTTTTCAGTAGAAGGTGTCACCAAGAACTGTTTTAAGGTGAAAAATAAGTGGAGTTAGTGAGAAACAATAGAATTACAACACCTGCACAGTTACACATTTGATAAAATCAACCCCTAGGATTCTTCCTTACACTTGTCAAGACAGGGATAAAGAGACAGACAGCAGATACTGCAAAAACAATCTGCATATAGCTTTCGACTTTGAGAGATGAGCGAGCTAGTAATCGAGATGCAAGGGAGCTGCCCAACATGGAAGATAACATGAAAGTCGCAAAGATGAAGCCATGAGGAATCTCCTCTGAATTAGGGCTCAAAGCAGGAGTCCAGAGAAACACAAAAGTATACATTGAACCCTCAAATAGTGACTGTATAGCACCCAACAATGCGATTTTCTCATCTGATTACATATGAGAAGAACAGTTAGAGAAGCCTCACAAATATATTACAAAGCAAAAAAAAGTTATTCCATTTGTAATATCTATATTTAGAAAACCTTCGAATAACACAAAAACTTGAATAAGGCCGTAGCCTACTGCTGATGGGACAGATAATTTGGAAAAACTGCATTGTATTGAAATTTTGCAGCTCTAAGAACATGCACATGAGGAATAATTAAAGCTCTCCGTTTTGTATTGTAATCCCTTTTTTCTTTTACTAAAACATTCAATATGATCTACTTCTCTGCATAGATGAATATGTTAGAAGAGAGCAAAGGTAAAGCTTTGATAATTACCAGAAGCAATTGCCACAGCAGCACCCTTGAATTGGGTAATTAAGTCTTTGTTTTCTGAAGCATCACCATAATTCTCAGTCCAAGATGACAGTATAATGGCCATACCAATAGCAAGGAAACATGAAGCAGCATCAAAAGGAGAAACAGGACCCAGATTTAGTGTGTCCACAAGAACATTTCCAAAAAGCCCGGCCAAAATAGCCACAAGACCATTGCCAAGAAATATTGCTTTTGAGAATGTTAATGATAGCCATTGTTGATCAAAGGCCCTCTGCAAGATAGGATTCAAAAATCAAGGAAGAACACTGATTTATTTCTCAAGAATGAAAATAAAGCTTTTTTATTTAAAAAAAACTCCTTAACCGCAAAATAGTACTGTAATAATTAATAGAAGAATGTGTCGATATCGTAGGTAAGGATCTTAATAGAACACCAAGGCAATTTGAACCTTTGAAGTCATAATAGAATAATTTAAGCACCTTATTATGCTCTGCAACAAGCCAAGACTCAAAGGATGAGAATAGGAGAGAAGTGGCAATTCCTCCTAATATACGGCCCACCATCAAGATTTTGTACTGAGGAGAATGTTTGGTAATACAGCTCAAAATATAAGTGATGCAGTATGTGACACAAGCCCGCTTTCGACCCCTAAAAAAAGTTTGAGTGTGAATGTAACATATCAAAATTAAAAAGAAGACCATTCAACATCAAGATATAGCAGGCATACTGTTTGTCTGCCAAGGATCCTACAATTGTCCCAAATAGCATGGAAGATCCAAAGCCAGCAATAAAGAGATGGCCAATATCACCCTTCCCATATCCATATGTTGTGTAAAGGTAGTAGACATAAGGACCCTGCAACCAATCACCAGCTATTGCGAGAAAAGGATATCAGATATTAGTTGAGAACCAATATGGAGGAGGAAAATTTAGTAGTCAAGTCTTATGTACACGGGATAGAAGTTGCAGCCTCTAGATGATCTATGGTGCATTGTAATGTGCACACAGAGGTACTATATAGATAAGAAATTAAGCAAACACATATTCAGAGGTACATCTCTATTTGGTGGAATTTTCGCACTTCAATGCATAGTCTTAGACACTGACTAATTATACTACCAAAAACAATTAGTATAGATAACAGTTTCTTATCATACGTTATCAAAAGGGAAATGAGACAAAAGAGTGTAGAACAAACATAAGATTACAGACGATAAAGCGAGAATTTTATTTTTGATCTATGCAATCTTCAACTTTAGTCATTCTATAACCCAACTATTAATAAAATCTTCTCCAAAAATAAGAAGAAAACCTTTAATTTGCTGGCATTGGCACTTTTAGTATAATCATATTAGTTCCTCTAAATCAATGGCTAGCTTCTTTTTTCCTTTTATTTCTTAATTTCACAATTTATATTATCTTTTTCTTCATGATGCCATTCTCAAAAAAAGAGAAACAGAAGAAACCCATGGTTCCTTCCCAACTCACACCATCAACCCCCTCCTCTCATCCACGTAATTCTCCGTTTCCACCTCCTCTAACCCACTTAATCCACCTCCCACTCTGCCCAACCTAACTCCCTCCCTCGGACACATCGCTTCTGCCCCTTCCCTTCTCTTTCATACACTAAGCACGCCCTTTTACCTATCCTGGGACACTTTGAACAAAAACACTTGCCTATTTTTACCATCAAAGTTTCCAGAGAGTAAAGGTGGAAAAGCTTTTCTTTGACATATTAACAGCATCTCACTTTCCTACATTTACAACTAGTGCCATCAGATATGTCTACAAGGTAGCTTGTATTAGCATCAGAAAAATCCAAGCAATTACTTTTATAATCTATGGCTTAAAGCTTTTACCTTATATTCTTTATGTTCAAGAGTAAGTCATCTAAATTCAATCCCTTTTTTCTTTCCCAACGACTGCTACTCCAATTTCAGATTACTTGTTCTCTGAAACCACTAACATCATTTTGAATGTCACATCTAAATTCATCCCAACAAAAATATCCGAGTCAAGAATTCAAGAAAACAAACTACATTATCACATTGGATTGTTGGATCAGAACAAAAGATGCAATCTTTAATGAAAATTACCAAATCAAGCGCGGAATTTTTACAAGTGGGTGATGCATTATGCATTATATTGAGAGCTTTGAAAGAAAAATGGAAAAGAGAAGATACCCATCATGAGAGAATAGACAAGAATGTAATTGTTCTTGAAAGAATTGAAAGCAGGTGTGGTAGTTATCCGATCTTTGCTCGTTTTGCTAAACTCCAATGCAGCAACTACAGCTGACAATGCCCCGAACACCAGAAAGTAAAAAGCTTCCATTTTAATTTTTTTCTCAGATCAAAGAGAAATGGATCTGGATTATTAACAGATGAACAAGGAAGAACTATATTTATTATTCAGAGAGAAAGAGAGCTAAAAAAATAAAAAGAGAAAATGACTACTCACTCACCTATAGATTCGGATTTCGGGCTAAACTTCGGACATGTGCTACTCAAATGAGCAGCCCAAATTTTGATGTACTAGGAATTGCACAGATAGCCACTTTTTCAAACTATTTGCTTATATATATAGCCAAATATGCAGACATATGTATTATTATTATTTTTTTTCAATCTTGCTAATTTAAAATAAAATAATTTAGGGAAACGTCTATGTATTTTGAAAGAAAATATTTACGTCATGTAATTAATAATATATACTAATATTTAATCTGGTTTAACTTATATTTGTGGATAAATCTCTTTTTAATATTTTTTATATATATATATATATATATATTATACAAATTGACATGATATGATCAACAAATTGACTTTGAAATGATAAAAAAGAATAAATTTAATTGAAAAGTACCATGAATGAAATAAATAAGGTACTATCCGTGAAGTAAAAATGGAGGTACCATAAATCAAATGAGAATAAAGGTTATGTGAGTGAAATAAATTACCATGACAGTATATATGAAATTAAACATGGTGAAAAAGTAAAAAAATATTATGATTTGAGAAAAAATGAATGGAAAAAAAATGAAAAATAATAAAGAATAAAAAAGTAATCGTAAAAAAAGAAAAGGAAAGGATCAGGAAATAAAGAAATTGAAAAAAAAATAATTAAAAATGCAAAAATAAAAGGAACAAATTAAAGAGAAAAAAAGGAAAAATAAAAAGAATAAAAGTAGTATATAAAATATTTTTTTATTAATTTTGTTTTTAATAAATAAGCTAGTAATTTTAGTACCTTTTAAATTACTTCTTATTTTAGTCTAATTATTTAATTTTCCTACATTTTATTAGTCTAAAAAAGTTAGCTACTATATTTATTTGTAAATTTTATTATATTTTTTAAAAAGAAAAACAAAAAAAAATATAGAGAACAACATTTCAAATGAAAACGAAGACTGAACTTTTCCCAAAATAAAATAAAAAAGACAAAAATAAAATAAAGGATTGATTGAATCGCTAACATTATGCTGACATTTTGATAAATTACTGAAGGGGTATCAAACTAAAAGGGTACGAGTGTGTATTCATTTACTTAGTTTTTCCATTATGATTTAACATTAGAAGTTTACCCTAGTAGCCATGTTTTATCGGGTTAAATTCATAATTGGCTTTTATAACTAAGGACTGATTTTGAGTTAGGTTTATATGACTCAATGGTGAGAGGCAATTGGGCATAGAGAGTTGTTTAACAACAATTAACTATAGTAGGGTAAATAATATTTGTTCTATACATAAAGAGAAGGAAAAACTAATCTTTAAAGTGTATTTGTTCTATACGGGTAGAACCATGACGATTTTAATACTCAAAATGATTATAGATAATCACGAGGATTTTAGTCTTCAAAAATAAAATAGTAGCATAAAATTTTAAAATTAAATTCCTTAAACTGCTTGTTCATTATTCTTAATCAGAAAATAAAAATCAAATCTTGATATAGATAGAGAAAGTAAATAGTATTTTTTTAAAAAAAAAACAATTATCTGAAGTCACAAATAAATTCATTGTCATATGTACCTAAGTAATTTAATCCTCTCACAATATTTGAAGTGCATAATTTTTCCTCCCAAGATAAATCTGATACCTTTGTTAGAATAACGGTACTTCAAACTTCGACAACGTTCAAACACAAAAATTAATGCTAGCTTTCGTTTGGTGTGAAGGATAACACCAAATAGTCCTGGGATTGAATTATAGTGCCACTTAATTTATTTTTTGGGTGACAAGTCCGGGATAACTTATCTCGAAATTAATAATTAGTAGTGGGATAAGCTATTCCTCCCCTTGGGTGGTATAGTAATTGTTTTATTAGAAAAATATATTTTAGACTGATTTTAAAGTCGCCACTTAATTTTTAAGAAAAATCAAGAAAACTATTGTTTTCAAAAGACTAAAACAGAAATCTAATGAAAACTTAAAAGGGGTTCGGGGTTCTTATTAGCATTTCAGGAGGGGTTTGAAAGCACCCGAAATGCCCGCTAATACGCGGTTATCCGACAATTAATTATTTGGCTAAAATATTTTAAATTAACTTGAATTGAACAATTTTTATAGTTAGGACCATTTTAAGAGAAAAAAGAAAAAATATTAAAATATTATCCAAATGAAGTATTTTTGTAAACTTATTTATTTATTAGGTCAAGTAAGAGCTGAATAGTTTAGTTAAGTAATTAATTCAAAATGAGTGTCTCTTGGGGACTTTGAATTTTTAAAACATTAAGATTAAGTAGCAGATATTGATAAGTAAATAAACACAACAAAAGCAAAGAGGGAAAGAGACTTGGGCCCAAGTTTGGTTTTTTCTGTCCGCCTGGACCAATACTTGGGCCTAATTTCAGTTTTGGGCCTTTGGCCCATCAAAATCATTTGTACCTGTCCTATTCTAACATGCTAAAAATATTTTCTCTTTGAGCCTTAGGCCCAATTCTTCCACCTGTCCTAGACTAACACATAAATAACAATTAAAATGATAAAGGGCTTAGGCCCAAAGTAACAAAATACAATTCTTTGGAATTAAGAGTGGGCATTTGGCCCAATCTTTTCAATTTCTCGATCTGCTACATATTCTTTCAACTCCGAAACCTGTTCGTCAATTTTTATAGCTGACCGATTGACTCGATAAAGGAATTTGGAGCCTTTATGGCTCTCTCGAAATGCAAGGGAAGGAGATAGGATTTCATGAAGAACTCGGGCAGATTTCACATGCAAAAAAAAAAGCAAGGAATTACCATACGAAATGAAAAAGTAATTAAGATATGACTAAAAAAAAAATAGAAGTTATTAAGGCATTTCAAAATCGAAATGCGATAATAGAAAAACCCAACTATTAGATGCTTTAAATAATGACCACATAATCTATATTGGGGAGAGAGGTAGTCAGCCTGGAAATATTGTCATCAAAATCCTACACTTGGTTTATGTTAAAATCAACAAACAACAAGTCTCATAGTCATTTTGGGAAGCAAATAGAAAATTACAGAGGTAATTCCTCAAAATGTTGAAAAGCAAAGTGATTAGGTAGAAACAAAACATAAAGCTACAGTCCCATCTATAATATTCTCACTAATTGGTGGGATGGGGTATTATTATTACAGACAATCCAAAGAGGCGCGCATTAGAGTTCGAATAAAAAATTCTAGGGAATCTTGTTCACTGTACAAAAGCAACGTTAGAGATCTGTTACTATCTTCATTCCTATGGTATGGTGGTGGATATATGGGGGCAACTCGTATCTTACCAGAGCACAGAACAAAAGCAACTATCTAAATATATCGAATTTTATATACACACACCACATGACCTGCAAAAGCACAACTCCTTTCTGTTTCAAAGGTCATTATGTCATCAATACACAAATCTCTCTACCTTTCACCAAATATCTCAAAAATTTAGTAACGTACAAGTCTCTCCACTGTTGAGTACAAAGATGAATACAACATAAGCAAATGTAAATAAACAAAATATTCAAGAAGATGACATCGCATCGATAAACCCAACTAAACTGAGGAACAAGTATACTCCTAATGGATGCTTTGAACCAGACAACATGAGAGAACCATTTTTAATATCTAGGCAATGAGATTTTTAGCTAAACCGAAGCATTTCGACAAGGATCTTTAGCACAACATCATAAATTAGAATGAACAGTAAACTACACACGAGACAAACCAGCAGCATCACATATATGCTCGAGATTTCATTGGACGGAAACAGACCATTTAACATGCTAGCCAACTAACCTCATAGGAACAACAACATTCGTAAGAGCACATCTCACATTTCATACAACCGAGATGCTAACTCCCCTCTAATCACTTGTCTATCACATAATCAGTAATGAAACGGGGAGAATGAAGGCAGTCAAGAAAGAGAGAAAAACTAGCGTATCAATCAAACAACCACAACTTGTCAAAACAACACATCCACTAAAGAGTTGGAATTGAAACGGAGTTTACCTTCTTAAATGCAGCGATCTGGGGCAAGACGAGCAGCAGAGCAACCTTCCACCACAATAAAGCTCAAATACAAACAGTGAGTAAGTGATTCGGGCAGAATCTCGGACTCACGAAAGCTAGACAACGATAACAAAATGAGAGAGAAGAGTGACCCTCCGACCGACACTAGCTGTCTTTTATCTTTTATCAGACGTGTTTCGTACGTTCTATCATTATACGTTGAGCTGTTCTCTGGGTATTCCTCTCTCTGCTTTTCTTCCGAGTTTTTCCCAATATTTTTTCTTCAACACAAAATTTTCCAACTCCAAAAAATTCCCCCCTCATCAGTGAGTAAGAAGATAATATATATAGGGGATTATTGGGTTCCTGGATTGAGGAAAAACAGACAGAAAACGATAAGAAGAGGGCCAATTCGAAATTCAAAACTCCCCAAACACTTTCACGATTCAGGTGAGGCACCTTTTTTTCTTGCGATTTTAACCCATTCCGGAAGAGGAAAGGGGAGAAATCGCGTGCCTGCTGCTGTGATATTAATGTGGACAGGGACGGGAGGGAGACGATAAAATTGCAGCGTCCTCTCTCTGTTCCTCGCTGCTGTGTGTTAGCGTTTTGGACTGTTTCTGGGTCTTGTACGCTGTGATATTCACGCTGGAATTAAAAGGGGAAAAAGACTTGGGTCGGGTCAGGGGAATGGGTTGGGAATTGAGGGAGTTGGGTTGTTGGTCAGTTGGGTATTGGTGTTGGTTGTTGTACGTTGTTGTTTTTATTAATTTTGTTGGGTTTGTGGAATTAAAAGGGTAGGCTGCTGCAATTGCAAATTGAAAGCCTCAAAATGGGTCTTGCAAAAAAAAAAAGAGGCCATTGGACAACAAATCTAGCCCATTAAGTTATACAACTCAAACAAATTGAGGTAATCAATTAATTCGGCTAGAGCTTAAACGAAATGAATAAATATAGCTAATTAACGAGCTTCTTAATTTTAATGAAATAAAATAATTAGCCTAATGAACTAACGATTCAAAAATATAAACTACTAATTTGGACAAAATTAATTTAATAAAGTATTTAAGTAAAACTAAGATCTTTTTGAGACCATTTTCGAATGTTTATAAAAAATGTACCAATTATATACGTAACATATATATTATTTAAAAATTATAAATAAGTGATAAACTATTTAAAATGACTTGAAAATATTTTTATTTTGTTTTATTTATTTATTTATTTATTTTTAATTTTCTAAAGCTAATTATTTGAAATCGTTTGAAATTAAAGAAGCTCGATGATTAATCTATATTGTGGAGGTTCGAAATTGGGTGTCAACAACTGTCTCTCATTTTACTTGGATTGATGCAAGAAATTCGAGGAAAATGAAATTGACAAATCCGATTTTGACCGACCACACCTTCATTTTATGGAAAGGGGTTCAGTACGTAATTTAGGAATTACAGCCGAACCCCAAAAGTGGATTTCCTACATATCTCAGGCTATATGAGAATTCAGGCCACTTGTAGTTTGATACGCTTGATTTTCACGCACGATTTTGAAAAATTCAAAGTCATCCTAATACCGAATTATGAAGGGACCGGAATGCTCGAGAATAAGATCTGAGAGCGAATGTCGGAGTACAGCCTAGTTTTCAACCCTAGTCCTGCCTACATATCCCCTAACTTATGGAATTAGGCTGCTTGTAGTTCGACTCAATTGGTTGAAAAGGAAATCTCTTATGCTAAGATATCATTTGGTTCCGGAGGAGTGACAAAGTAAGTTGAGTATGAAAAGGAGGTTTGCAACCTCTTAGCCATGAATGTGGCGTGCTTCACACCCATAATTAAGAACTTACGCGAACATAATTTCCAAAGCTCTTGGTGCATTGTCACTCAGATTGGAAAGCTGCTTCTGGTAGAGACCAAGAATTTCCGGATGCGAAACTGAAACCAAGAAACCTAAAGAAAAACCCACATGCCTTCTGATAGGGGTGTGGTTTGATTGTGGTGGAAATCGCTCCTCTGCTCGCGTTCTAAGAGTTTGACACTCCTCTTTGGACTATGTCCCAGTTCGCTACTAAGAAAAAGTTCCACGTTGTGCTGCATCCTTTTTGATGTTGTCCGCACCTGTGATTTTCTTTGAGAATTCATCATTTCGGATGTTCTCGACAAATACTGAGATAAAACTCATTAGCATAAAAAATGCAATTCAAATGGGAGACAATGTCTTTTACCGTGTCGACACTTAATTGCTCTCCTTGAACATCTGACGTCAACTTTATCGGGTTTGACGTAAAGCAAATAAAGTTTGTGTCTCATATTTGCAATATAATCTTCAATGTACTCTTCTTTTAACATTAAAGTAATAAAATAGGCTGATGTAATATGTTGATAGTTCTCTTGATGTTGTCTTTGCAAAGGAAAATGATGCAGTTGATGTTGATTCTCTTGTGATGGGTAAATCTTTCTCTTGCGATGCATAACTCCTTCTCTTGCTATGCATGAATCCTTCTCTTGTGATGTATGAATTCCTTTCCCGCGATGCATGAATCTTTTTCCCATGATGCATGAATCTTCTCTTGCAATGCATGAACTTCTTTTCTCGCGATACATGAATCTTTTTCCCGCGATGAATGAATCTTCTCTTGCAATGCATGAATCTCTTTTCTCGCGATGCATGAATCTTTTCTCTTGCTATGCATGACTTTTCTCTTGCTATGCATGATTTCTTCTTCTTGCTATGCATAAATCTCTTTCTCGTGATGCATGACCTCTTTTCCGCGATGCATGAATTCTTCTCTTGCTTTGCATGAATCTCTTTCCCGCGATGCATGACTTTTTCTCTTGCTATGCATGGTTTCTTCTTCTTGCTATGCATAAATCTCTTTCTCGTGATGCATGACTTCTTTTCCGCGGTGCATGCATCCTTCTCTGATGATGCATCTCTTTCCCGCGATGATGATTTTTCTCTTGCTATCATGGTTTCTTCTTGTTGCTATGCCTAACTGTCTCTCTCGTGATGCATGACTTCTTTTCCGCGGTGCATGAATCCTTCTCTGATGATGCCATCCCTGGTACCGAACGAAGATAATGCATCACCAGACAACATAGGTGATCTTCTGGGTGGCGGTATCGTCCTAACCGACAATATAATAAAAATGACTCTCGGAGTAGTGGTATCATCTCATTTGACAATACAATATAAATAACTCTCCGGGTAAGAATACTATCATATCTGATAATATAATATAATGCAGATAAACGTTTTCCAGATATATTTAGTTGCTAAAAAATAGAAATATTGGTTTCTTTGAGATTTTCATTTGTTCCATCTCTGAACGCAGTTGCGTGTTCATTATGGACTTCGCCTTGTTGGGGATCGAATGAAATAATGTTATTCATGTTCCCCAATCTTTGACATAAGAAGCATAAAATATTTTCTGCATCCACTGAAAAATTGTCAATTTTGGGGAGCTCTTCGCCCTTTTGGCTTCTCCATATTCATTGAATGGTGTCATATGCTGATTTTGAGGTAAACCTATAGACCTGCATCCACAGAAAAATTGTTAATTAAAAAAAAATGAACTGATCTGTGTCGATCTCTTCGGTTGTCTGCTTCTTGTCTTGCTATCTCCGGTTGATTTCTCCGATCTCCCGCTTCTTGATAGCTAAGGCAAAACATTTTTATGCAAAAATGATTGAAACATGAGGGAAAAGTTTTTAAGGAAAAATAGATTTTCAAAAATAATGTTTGGAAAAGGTCACTACCAAGTGTCATATTACGTCAAGCTTAATGAATGCCATTTGGAGTTGGTGTTTCGAGGTCTATCTGATTACTTGTTGGGAAGTATTCAAAGTTGCTTTAAACTGCCGATAAACCCTGTTGAAATTTTGAGGCCATCCTCAAAAATTTCTGTCCCAATTGATCTTGATAAATCAATTATGGAATTTTTGAGATCTTCTCAAAAATTCTGTCCCACTTTCTATTGTAAAGAAAAAATAGAAATCTTACGGGAGATATGACCGAACCCTTGTGGCACCTACGTATCCCGTTGAGGCAGGAATCAGGTCAAATGTAGTTCCCCCTCAAGGATTAAAAAAAATAAGAAAATTACACATAAACCGACCAAGGCCGACATAGGCCGCCTACGTATCTTATTCTTTAGAATTCAGGTCGAACGTAGTTCAAAATACAAAAGGTAACATTAAAAGAGGATAAAAGGGGTGACCGAGACCGACATAGGCCGCCTACGTATCTCATTCTTGAGAATTCAGGTAAAACGTAGTTCATTACAAAAGGGATAAAACATTTAAACGAAGCGATTGCAAGCAAATAGAACGATTACAAGGAAATAATAGGAATACAAACTGAAGCTTCACACATAATATCTCTTGATAGCATCTGAGTTGATCAGTTTCGTCCATTCGGTGCCATCCATCTCCGACAGGACCAAGGCACCTCCAGATAACACTTTGCGAACCATGTAGGGTCCTTGCCAATTCGGTGCAAATGTCCCTTTGTACTCATCCTGATGAGGGAAAATGCGTTTGAGAACCAACTGACCAATTTCAAACATTCTGGCTCTTACTTTCTTGTGGAAAGCACGAATCATTCTCTGTCGATACAGTTGACCATGACAAACGGCAACCATTCTTTTCTCATCAATCAGCGTTAACTGATCAATCCGTTTGCGAACCCATTCAGTATCACTCAATTCAGCTTCTTGGATGATTCTCAATGAAGGTATTTCAACTTCTGCATGTATAATTGCCTCTGTTCCATATACTAGTAAATATGGAGTAGCTCCAACTGATGTTCTGACAGTTGTTCGGTAACCCAACAAAGCATATGGCAGCATCTCATGCCAACCTCTGCGATTATCAATCATTTTCCTCAAAATCTTCTTTATATTCTTGTTGGCGGCTTCTACAGCTCCATTCATTTGGGGACGATAAGCGGTAGAATTTCGGTGAGTAATCTTGAACTGTTCACATATCTCTCTTATCAAATGACTGTTGAGATTTGCTCCATTATCAGTAATGATGGATTCCAGTACTCCAAACCTACATATCAAATTGTTACGAACAAAGTTAGCTACGAATTTCTTGGTCACCGACTTATACGAAGCTGCTTTTATCCACTTGGTGAAATAGTCAATGGCAACCAAAATAAATATGTGTCCGTTAGAGGCGGCTGACTCTATTGGACCAATGACATCCATGCCCTAAGCTACAAACGGCTAAGGTGAACTCATAGCATTTAGTCCGTGAGGGGACACTCGAATCAAATCATCATGCACCTGACATTTGTGACATTTCTGCACAAACTTGCAACAATCATGTTCCATAGTCATCCAAAAATAACCGGCTCGGAGGATCTTCCTTGCCAAAGTGAGCCCATTCATGTGAGTACCACAAACTCCGGCATGTATTTGTTCCAGAAGCTTTACAGCTTTACTAGCATCAACACATTTGAGAAGACCTAAATCTGGAGTCCTCCTATAAAGAATTTCCCCACTTGCAAAGAAATTGAGGGCCATACGGCGTATCGACTTCTTCTGGTTGAACGTTACATTCTCCGGATAAGTCCCGGTCTGTAAATACTTCTTGATGCCAAAATACCAAGGTAAACCATCTGGTTCCGCTTCAATATGTGAACAATGGATAGGCTGCTCTTTTACCTCTATATCCACTGGATCAATATAACTTGTATTTGGATGCTTAATCATTGATGCGATGGTGGTAAGAGCATCGGCCAACTCATTTTGTGTCCTGGGAGTGTGCCTGAACTCAATCTTGCGAAATCTCTTACACAACTTCTGTATATACTGCACATACGGTGTGATCTTTGGGTTCTTCACGGCCCATATTCCTTGAACCTGATGAATCAACAAATTTGAATCTCAAATAACCAGAAGCTCATGAACATTCATGTTGATGGCCATCTTCAAACCAAGGATACAAGCTTCGTATTCTGCCATGTTGTTCGTGCAATCAAATTGGAGTTTAGCTGCCATAGGATAGTGTTGACCGGATTCTGATACTAAGACCGCTCCGATACCTTTCCCTTGGTGATTCGCCGCTCTATCAAAGAATACTCTCCAACCAGGGTAGGCTTCAGAAATATCTTCACCCACAAATGAAATTTTCTCGTCGGGAAAATAAGTCTTGAGCGGCTCATACTCCTCATCAACTGGATTCTCCGCAAGATGATCAGCTAAGGCTTGTGCTTTTATCGCCTTTTGAGTCACATACACAATGTCAAACTCACTCAAAAGCATTTGCCATTTAGCCAACTTCCCGATCGGCATTGCTTTCTGGAAAATGTACTTCAACGGGTCCATCCTAGAAATAAGGTATGTGGTATAAGAAGACAACTAATGTCTTAACTTCTGAGCAATCCAAGTCAAAGCACAACATGTCCTCTCCAACAGAGTGTAACGAGCCTCATAGGGAGTGAATTTTTTGCTCAAGTAATAGATGGCTCGCTCCTTCTTCCCTGTTTTATCATGTTGACCAAGCACGCATCCCAATGCGTTATCTGAGACCGACAAATATAGCAATAACGGACTCCCTTCTCACGGAAGGACCAACACCGGTGGATTGGACAAATAGTTCTTGATGGCATCAAAAGCAGTTTGACATTCACTGATCCAATTGGTCGAGACATCTTTTTTCAATAACTTAAAGATAGGCTCACACACCACGGTGGATTGAGCTATGAACCGGCTGATGTAGTTCAACCTTTCCAAAAAACTCATCACCTCTTTCTTGTCTTTGGAGGAGGTAATTGTTGGATCGCCTTGATCTTGGAAGGGTCAAGCTCAATGCCCATCCTGCTGACTATAAATCCCAACAACTTGCCAGCTGGCACTCCAAAAGCACATTTGACGGGATTTAACTTCAAATTGTATCGGCGTAGACGATCAAAGAATTTCCTCAAGTGAGTCAAGTGATCCGAACTCTCCGGGGACTTGATTATGACATCATCTACATACTCCTCGATCTCATTGTGAATCATATCGTGAAAGATGGTCGTCATAGCCCTCATGTAAGTAGCACCAGCATTCTTGAGACCAAAAGGCATCACTCGATAATGATATACACCCCAAGGCGTGATGAAAACTGTCTTTTCTGCATCTTTTTCATCCATCAGGATTTGGTGATAACCCGCATAACAATCCATAAACGACTGCATCTCATGCTTAGCACAGTTATCAATGAGGATGTGAATGTTTGGCAATGGAAAATTATCTTTCGGGCTAGCTTTGTTGAGATCTCTGTAGTCAACACAAATTCTAATTTTTCCGTCTTTCTTGGCAACCGGAACAACATTAGCTAACAAAGTCGGATACTGTGTCACTTCCACTACTTGGGGCTCGATCTGCTTTGTAATCTCCTCTTTGATCCTTAAACTCAACTCAGGCTTGAACTTCCGAGTCTTTTGTTTTACTGGACTGAAATCTGGATTGATCAGCAACTTGTGGGACACCATATTCGTACTCAGCCCTGTAATATCTCTGTAAGACCAGGCAAATACATCAATGTATTCTCTAAGAAAACGAACTAGGTCCCTTCTTTGAGTTTCGGTCAAATGGACACTAATTCTGACTTCTCTGACACACTCCTCATCTCCGAGATTCACAGTCTCAGTTTCTTCCAAATTCGGCTTGTGTTGATTCTCAAATTGTCGAAATTCTTTGGCAACATGTTCGGGTACCTTATTTTCTTCTCCGTATTCCTCGAATTCATTATCACCTGCCTCATTTTGTTCACTCGGTTCATGACATGACATGACATTGGCAGATTTTAAGTTATTGCTACTGAAATCATAAACAGACAAAGTTAGAAAAGTAAAATATAAACAGATAAATAAATAATTTTTTTTTATAACGGAAACTTTCATTTAAATTGAAAAAACAAGCACAAACTTTAGCCATGGCCGAGGGCCATTTTGCTTTTTTAAACATCGCAAGGGAATTTAAAAACTTAAAACAAATAAGACTGCATAAAGGGTGGGTCTCGGGCTTCTTCCGGACTACCACCGATTTTAAAATAAACAAAGACACATGTCTTTTCTACCCAAATGAGCGGGAAATCAGGAGTGGTGTGGAGGTCCAGTTCTGCAATTGCTTCTCAGGTTCTGCATCACGGATGTCTGATGTCCCAGCCTCTTTCTCGATAACCGCATCAATCTCCTCAAAAAGGCCCAGATTCCTTCCCCGAGACCACCATCGTTGACATTTTCTCGTACCGAAAATGACTGGTACAGATGGGGAATTGGCATGGCCAATGCTTGATCAACATTCTTGTTCTTCATCTCTACTTCATCACATGTTGGGACATATCCCAAACCAAACTCTGCTCCTCTGGCGAGAACTTGAATAGGCTCGACAATTCCTTGGAAATGCTTCCCCAACCCGAAACCTGGTTCGAAACCATTCTGGAGCATGGCGGTAGCAATCATCTTTTATATGACAGGCATAAGAGGTTGTGGAGCCAAGTCATCACCGGTGGCATTTACCAGCTCCACCGTGTAAAAATCGCAACCTCGAGAGACATCATCAACGATCGGTGCATACCCATTGGAATGACTCCCTTCACCATAAATGACCAATTCCTGGTCCTTCCAAACAAACTTCATTAGTTGGTGAAGGGTAAACGGCACAACCTCAGCCATGTGGATAAACGGTCTTCCTAGAAGCATATTGTAACTGGTGTTGATATCCAACACCTGGAACTCCACGTTAAATTCTGCAGGACCCACCTGAATATCCAAGTTTACCGCACCCAATGTGTCTCTTTGCACTCCATCAAAAGCCCTCACATTGACTTGGTTCTGGTGAAGCTTTTCCAGGTCGAATTTCAGCTGCCTCAGAGTCGAAAGTGGGCAAATATTAAGACCAGATCCGTCATCCACCAAGACGCGATTTATTATCTTGTCTCGACACATAATGGTGACGTGCAGAGCTTTGTTGTGCATCCTGCCTTCAAAGGGCAGCTCATCATCACAAAAACTAATTTGGTGCCCTCGAATGACCTGGTTTATCATGGCTGCTAGATTGTCGCTATTGGTACCCGCGGGTACGTAAGTGTCATCCAAAGCCTTCATCAGAGCTTGCATATGCAACTGTGAACTCATTAACAAAGCCCATACAGAAATCTGAGCCGGTGTTTTCTCCAAATGCTTCACAATTGAATAATCTTTCGGCTGCATTTTTCTCCAGAACTCCTCGGCCTCGGCTTCACTGATCGGTCTTTTTGTTTGGTCCTTCATCTGCCCTCCTTGAGCTAACTCCTCCGGTGTGTAGCACCTGCCAGATCTGGTCATACCCTATGTAACAGTCGTTTCAATCACAAACTTTGGTTGGGTAAGAGTTTCTCGTGGCACTAAGGCAACAGCCTTCTCGGGTGTCAGAATCACAAACTCTTTCTTCTCTCCAATGCTCAATGAAGCTACAACCATTTCTATCTCATCAAGAGAGATAAGAACTATTGCCTTGGTCACGCACCAATCATCATTTGTCTCTATCATATTGATAGTGACGCCTCTATGATTTGGCAAATGATTACTATTGACATTGGGCGCAACTGTCTGAAGAGAGACCACATTCTGGTCAATCAGGTCTTGGATCTTATGCTTCAGGTTGATACAGTCCTTGGTATCATGTCCAACACTGTTGGAGTGATACACGCACCTCTGATCAAGTCTGTAAAACTTTGAGCTAGTGTCAACCGGCTTGAGCCCCACTGGATGAATATATCCTGCCGCAATTAATCGCTTGAACAGCTTTGTTCGGCTTTTAATAAGCGGAGTAAAAATTCTAGCAGGCTTCTTCTCAAATCTAAGACGAGAGGGATCGTAATTGCCTTGTTGAGGGGGAGGCGTTTGGCGATAATTTGGAGCATTTGGACAGGGGGATTGATATTTGGGATATGAGTTGGTTTGATAATTTGGTTGTGGAGCTTGTTAGTTCGAGGGGGTATTTTGGTAAAGTGGAGCTGGAGTTTGGTACATTGGGGAAGACGTTTGGTAATTTGTCTGAGCGTTGGCACAGTTGGGGACGACATTTCGGTAGTGATGAGATGGAGTCTGGTAAACTGGAGGGAGAGTTTGGTAGATAGTAGGGGGAGTTTGGTAGCTAGAAGGGGGAGTATTTTGATAGCTGAGAGGAGGGGTATTTTGGTAACTGGGGGGAGGGGTATTCTGGTAATCAGCCTGTGCATAACAAATCGGGTATGAACTCTGTGAAGGTCGAGGACGACCTTGGTATGATAAGGATTTCCTAGGGGTCTTCTTCCCCCCCATAAGAGATAGAAGATATATCTTCTCTTTTCTTCTTCAACAAGCCCAAAGATCCGGGCGAGGCAGCAACACGGGCAATCTTCCCGGTTCTCAATCCATCTTCGATAGTCTCACTTACTTTGACTATCTCAGCAAACTTTGCTCCAACGAGCAACATGATTCTATCATAATATTCGGGCTCTTGGACCTACACAAATACTTTGACAATTTCCTTTTCTGACATAGGAGGTCTAACTCTAGCTGCCTCTTTTCGCCATCCATATGCAAATTCTCTGTAACTTTCGGTCGACTTCTGCTTCATCTTCTCCAAGGAGTAACGATCAGAAACGATTTCCACATTGTAGGTGAATCGTTTGATGAAGTCCTTAGCCAGAGCATTCCAGCTAGACCACTGTCTCGTTTCATGAGACGTAGACCATTCTAGAGCCTCTCTGCTTAGACTTTGGCTAAAAAACGCATTAACAAAGCTTCGTCTCTCCCAACTCCCACGAGTTGGTCACAGTAGGCCCTCATGTGTGCTAAGGGGTTCCCAGTTCCTCCGAAGATGTCGAATTTTGGCACCTTGAACCCTTCCAGAAGGTCCAAATTCAAATGAATGCATAGGTCTTTGTAACTCAACCCGGCGACCTCAGGAATGCAGTTCAACTCCTTCATGGCTTTTCTAATTTCCTCCTTCATATCTATCTTGGAGGTCTCTTCCTTTGACCTCCACTCTCTCTCCATCTCCTGATAGTGGTCGAGCTCCGAACCATGGGCGTCATGCTCGTTGGGGACTGGTATTTTGAAAATGGCTTTTTGCGGTAGTAGTGGAGCAATAGAGGGACTTTGGCCATTTAAAGGGGCGTGATAGTTTTGGGGAAAAGTCTGGAGACTGGTATACTGGTTTTAGTGAAGGAGGAAAGTGCGTGGGTTATTAGTGTTTTGGCTGTGAAGGGGTAGGCCAATTTGGTGGTTTGCATTGGGGGGAGGGAGTGGTGCTTGGAGGTTGGTATTTTGAGGAGGGGGTGGCGTTTGATAAGAGGTTGAGGCGTAATGGGGGTTTTGGGTGGTAGGTCAATGATGGAAGGATTACGAGCAGGACTTGAAGGCGGGTTTTGAGCTTGTTCCACGTTAGGAGGGGGAATTTGAGTTGGAGGTCTTCCGTCTGGTTGAGCGTTGACAGCAAAAATTGGAGGAGGCAAATCTTATTTTCTCTGCATCTCGACCCTCATCTCGGCAATTTGTTGCATCAATTACAGGATCAGTTCATTCTAATCGGCAAGGGCGGGCTGAGCCACCACGACATCAGTAAGGCCGGGTTCTTCGTTGCTATCACCCATTGCTGTGTTTCCCTTTTGTGAACTTTGACTGGGAAGGAATCTGTAAGACCTTTAGATCTAGTGAAATAAGGATGATCAGCCAGTGTATCAACACAGATCAGTTCTTAACTACCTGTAGAAGAAAACAACTCATAGGCAAATCTGTTAGTTTGATTCGGGACAAATAATATAAAATATCACATAGAAAGCATGTAAACACATAAAAGTTGCTTTGTCTGAGAACATGTTAACCCACGAATAATGGGGGGGGGGGGGGGCTGACTTTTGAACAAGCAGGAATTTGCTCCTTTTTATATTGAGGCTGGTGACTTAGAAATGTTAAATTGGGTTGAGCTAAGGTCTTCTTACTGCATCTTCTGGCATCTGTTGATCTGAACTCAATGTTTCCGTGTAGAATGAAGGGGAAAAGAAAATTTTAAAAGATAGGGGTCGAGCCTTGAAAGGCTGCCTACGTATCTCCCAAGGAGAATTCAGGCCCTACGTAGTTCGAAATACAAAGAAATTTTCATTTTCATTCATTCATTTCTTGAAGATTATAAGGAAAATAAAAAAGAAAACATGCAATAAAGCTCCTAAAAGATAGATGGCGCCTTCATCAAAGCGTCTTCTTTCGATTGTCGCATTAATCACGGGGGGTAAACTCGTATGCTTCAGGGGCGATTTTCTCATCCCCTTCTTTCTACCGTCCCTGGAAATGAGGCCTATACATAATTGCCTCCTCAAGTTCCTCTTCAACATATTCAGGTCCAGTGCCTTCGGGACCACTGCTAGTGGCCTCTTGGTTGAAGAAAGAGTACTTTTCATGTGGCTTTTGAAGCGTCATGGTTATATCTTTGAAGGCATCGCATTTTTTCCGCACAACTGTTGTCTCTTCATTTATAACATCACATTTTGTCATCTTTGCTACCAATTCCGCGTCTAGTGCCGCATTTGCTGCTCGTGCGACTGCGGTGGCAAACTCCACTTCTATTCTCCTTTCTCTAGTTTCTTGGATCTCTTGCATGAGTCGCTGCAATTCCATTCTCAAATCCTCCTCAGTTAGCTCTATGTCGAGACCCTTGCCTTTTTCCATCTTAACAACAATTTTACCTTTCCTGAGATAATGGAGTAATGTTTTAGGATTTGGTATTGGAATTTTATTTCTGGCTGAGAAACTCAAGACTCATGGAATTTTGGTCAGACATTTTGGTAGTGACTTGTATTTGGTGTTGTAGGGATTTTTTGGGAAAATTTGAAAAGGAGTGGGCTAAAAATGTCCTCATTCAAAGCAACAATATCTCATAAATAGTTAAAGCACATAAGCATATATCGCGCGTCCTAAACAAGTAGGGGGCCCTTTTGCGCCAAGGGTAGGCCTAGCGTATTTGAAAGATGTATGTATAGAATTGAACCATTTTGTTACCCCAAAGCAAATTTCGCATATAAAATTATGTTTAAGAAGCAAAAATAAGCAAGGGAAGTAGGGAATAAATGAAAAACACAAAGGAAAGGCCCACGCAGGGGTCATTTGAAAAGAGTACCAAAATACAAGAAAGGCAAGCCCATGCAAGGGCAAATAACAATAAGTACATATAGAAAAACCCACGCAGGGGCAAATAACAATAAGTACATATAGAAAAACCCACGCAGGGGCGAAATCCGCTAAGATGCTCTCGATAGCCCAGCCTCTGATCTGCTACTCCTGTTTTGTGCCATGAGATGCGGAAACCTATATTGAATCATTAGCAAGTATCCTTCGCTCCGACGGCCTTTCTCTTCCCAGTCTTCGAGACATATTCCACTTTTCTTATCTCCAATCCATAGGTTGAGCTCTCCCAAGTCGCTTCTCAAGCTTTCCAATTCTTGAGTTACGCTCTCGAGGGCGTATTTATCCTCTTCTTGCTTTCGGAGAAATTCATCGTGCATATCCTGGGATTCTCTTCTTACCTCGCTTAGTTCTATCAAAACTTTGGACTCTTTGTCCTCCACACTGCGGTAAATGTTCGGAACTGAGAAGGAGATACCTTGTATATTGCCCTTCAACCAAGCTTTGTAGGTTTCATCATACCCAGCATTAAATCGGTCCTTGACGATGGTGCCTTCTTTCATTCGCACCGCTCTTTTCCATTCTCTCAGCATCTCTGAAGCCTCAGGCACTCTATCATCCCCGATGTCGAACACATAAATATGGTAGTATGCTTCTGGGTGTAGTTTGTCTTCTTCCGAACTGCCTCAGGACCCGAATGGACGCATACGGGCGGATACCTTGAATACTTGGTAGATGAAGCACAAGTTGTCTATCGCCCCGTACTATGGCATCTTTCAAGATAAAATGGTCGAACATCCACTAGATATTTTCTTCTCTCAACTCAGAGAAAATTTGAGCCCATTTTTCTCTGGTTCTCCTTTTTTCTAAGTCTGCCCAGAACAACATGTCATTCAAACTCTTAAGAGCATTATGCTCATCGAGGGTATGGAGTTCTTGAGTTCCGTGTCTCTTCACCAAGTGACTCATTATCCACCATTGGAGGAGAAGGTTGCAATCCTGAAAGTAACGATGCCCTTCCTTGCATTTTCCCAAAACACGGTACATGTCGGAAAGGATGACATGTGCGATATGATAATACTTTACTTGCCCTTGGTTCATATGTCCGTGGAATAGAGTGTGTGCGAGCATTATTACCCGGGTGTTGATACTGAGGCTCGGGTCGTGTGGGAAAACCATGGTGCCTAATAGTGCGATAGTAAATGTCAAAGGTCTGATCTCGTCTCATTCTCTGAAAGTGACCCTGAACTCTTGGTTGTAATTCGTATAGAAGCTCGCATGCCCGAATCTGACATAGAGATCCATAAAAGAAACGCTAAAACATTCGGCCCAGTATGCACAATCCTTTCCTAATCCGAACCAGTTTACAATATCCTCGAGGGTAGGCTTGTTAGGGATTAGGATGTTCTCCCATTTTCTCACTCTTCCTTCAAGCCCTGTACCGACTGTGTCTATTCTGTCCTGAATTTCCTCAATTGTCGGAGTGATTTCCATGGTTCCAAATCGAAACACCATTTTCTTGTTGTCCCAATAACCTGTGAGGACTTTAATCAGCTCGGGCCACCCGACCATAGTGATGAGTTCTGTTAAGGCCCCTATATATTTGTTGAAGGCCCTTTTGTGAACCGTAGTGAGGTCGTTGTACCACATCTTGAGCAAAACTGGGGCTTCTACTACCATGTCGAATTTAGGAAATCGATCCATACCTACAAAATAAAGCATGGTTAAGATTCCCTCCCCCAAATAGGCAACAATCAGGTTTCCACACATACATCTTTCAAACGTCAAATAATATGATATGTCGTTAGGTCGTGGACCTTGGACATGATTTTTGGCGGTTTTACTAATGGACTTAATACGCCTTGGGTATTAAGCCGTCTTAGGCTAATGCTTAGATTTGGATTTGGTTTTGCTCTACTCTAAGCTGACTAGAATCGGTTTAGAAATGACGGTTACCCGAGTCGGACAAATAACGGGGGAAGTCTAATAAACGACGTTGGATGACCACAAGACAACTATTCGTTTATCACTTCCAAAGAATTCAACTTGTATTTTTTCTGATGGACAGCCGTGGTAAGCCACGTAACCGCCTTTTTTTCTAATGCAATCTATTTGCCGTTTGGCGGAATCGAGTGCCATGAATGCCACAGTTCAATATATGCGATAAATGAAATAAGTAGACAGTTAAAACACGTAGCCAAACAAATTAATCTTAAGGTTAGAACCATTCAAATCCCTAGCAGAGTCGTCATTCTGTTTTATTAGGAAAATATATTTTAGACTAATTTTAGAGTCGCCACTTAATTTTTAAGAAAATTCAAGAAAACTATTGTTTTCAAAAGACTAAAACAGAAATCTAATGAAAACTTAAAAGGGATTCAGGGTTCTTATTAGCATTTCAGGAAGGGTTTGAAAGCACCCGAAATGCCCGCTAATATGCGGTTATCCGACAATTAATTATTTGGCTAAAATATTTTAAATTAACTTGAATTGAACAATTTTTATAGTTAGGACCATTTCAAGAGAAAAAAGAAAAAAAATTAAAATATTATCCAACTGAAGTATTTTGTAAACTTATTTATTTATTTATTAGGTCAAGTAAGAGCTGAATAGTTTAGTTAAGTAATTAATTCAAAATGAGTGTCTCTTGGGAACTTTGAATTTTTAAAACATTAAGATTAAGTAGCATATATTGATAAGTAAATAAACACAACAAAAGCAAAGAGGGAAAGAGACTTGGGCCCAAGTTTGGTTTTTTCTGTCCGCCTGGACTAATACTTAGGCCTAATTTCAGTTTTGGGGCCAAAGGCCCATCAAAATCATTTGTACCTGTCCTATTCTAACATGCTAAAAATATTTTCTCTGTGGGCCTTAGGCCCAATACTTCCACCTGTTCTAGACTAACACATAAATAACAATTAAAATGATAAAGGGCTTAGGCCCAAAGTAACAAAATACAATTCTTTGGAATTAAGAGTGGGCCTTTGGCCCAATATTTTCAATTTCTCGATCTGCTGCATATTCTTTCAACTCCGAAACCTGTTCGTCAATTTTTATAGCTGACCGATTTGATTCGATAAAGGAATTTGGAGCCTTTATGGCTCTCTCGAAATGCAAGGGAAGGATATAAGAGTTCATGAAGAACTCGGGTAGATTTCACATCTAAAAAAAAGCAAGGAATTAGCATATGAAATGAAGAAGTAATTAAGATATGACTAAAAAAAAAAAAAGTTATTAAGGCATTTCAAAATCGAAATGCGATAATAGAAAAACCCAACTATATATGCTTTAAATAATGACCACATAATCTATATTGGGGAGAGAGGTAGGCAGCCAGAAAATATTGTCATCAAAATCCTACACTTCGTTTATGTTAAAATCAACAAACAGCAAGTCTCATAGTCATTTTAGAAAGCAAATAGAAAATTACAGAGGTAATTCCTCAAAATGTTGAAAAGCAAAGTGATTAGGCAGAAACAAAACATAAAGCTACAGTCCCATCTATAATATTCTCACTAATTGGTGGGATGGGGTATTATTATTACAGATAATCCAAAGAGGCGCATTGGAGTTCGAATAAAAAATTCTAGGGAATCTCGTTCACTGTACAAAAGCAACGTTAGAGATCTATTACTATCTTCATTCCTATGGTATGGTGGTGGATATATGGGGGCAACTCGTATCTTACCAGAACACAGAACAAAAGCAACTATCTAAATATATCGAATTTTATATACACACACCACATGACCTACAAAAGCACAACTCCTTTTCTGTTTCAAAGGTCATTATGTCATCAATACACAAATCTCTCTACCTTTCACCAAATATCTCAAAAATTTAGTAACGTACAAATCTCTCCACTGTTGAGTACAAAGATGAATACAAGCATAGGCTAATGTAAATAAACAAAATATTCAAGAAGATGACATCGCATCGATAAACCCAACTAAACTGAGGAACAAGTGTACTCCTAATGGATGCTTTGAACCGGACAACATGAGAGAACCATTTTTAATATCTAGGCAATGAGATTTTTAGCTAGACCGAAGCATTTCGACAAGGATCTTAAAGCACAACATCATAAATTAAAATGAACAGTGAACTACACACGAGACAAACCAGCAGCATCACATATATGCTCGAGATTTCATTGGACGGAAACAGACCATTTAACATGCTAGCCAACTAACCTCATAGGAACAACAACATTCGTAAGAGCACATCTCACATTTCATACAACCGAGATGCTAACTCCCCTCTAATCACTTGTCTATCACATAATCAGTAATGAAACGGGGAGAATGAAGGCAGTAAAGAAAGTGAGAAAAGCTAGCGTTTCAATCAAACAGCCACAACTTGTCAAAACAACACATCCACTAAAGAGTTGGGATTGAAACGGAGTTTACCTTCTTAAATGCAACGATCTGGGGCAAGATGAGCAGCAGAGCAACCTTCCACCACAAGAAAGCTCAAATACAAACAGTGAGTAAGTGATTCGGGCAGAATCTCGGACTCACGAAAGCTGGACAACGATAACAAAATGAGAGAGAAGAGTGACCCTCCGACCGATACTAGCTGTCTTTTATCTTTTATCAACGTGTTTCGTATGTTCTATCACTATACTTTGAGCTGTTCTCTGGGTATTCCTCTCTCTGCTTTTCTTCCGAGCTTCTCCCAATATTTTTTCTTCAACACAAAAATTTCCAACTCCAAAAAATTCCCCCCTTATCAGTGAGTAAGAAGAGAATATATATAGGGGATTATTGGGTTCCTGTATGGAGGGAAAACAGACAGAAAACGATAAGAAGGGGGCTAATTCGAAATTCAAAACTCCCCAAACACTTTCACGATTCGGGTGAGACACCTTTTTTTCTTGCGATTTCAACCCATTCCGGAAGAGGAAAGGGGAGAAATCGCGTGCCTGCTACTGTGATATTAATGCGGACAGGGACGGGAGGGAGACGACAAAATTGCAGCGTCCTCTCTCTGTTCCTCGCTGTTGTGTGTTAGCGTTTTGGACTATTTCTGGGTCTTGTACGCTGTGATGTTCACGCTGGAATTAAAAGGGGAAAATGGCTTAGGTCGGGTCAGGGGAATGGGTTGGGAGTTGGGCTGTTGGTTAGTCGGGTATTGGTGTTGGGCTGTACGTTGTTGTTGTTATTAATTTTGTTGGGTTTGGGGAATTAAAAGGGTGGGCTGCTGCAATTGCAAATACAAAGCCTCAAAATGGGTCTTGCAAAAAAAAAATGGCCATTGGACAGCAAATCTTTCCCATTAAGTTATACAACTCAAACAAATTGAGGTAATCAATTAATTCGGCTAGAGCTTAAACGAAATGAATAAATATAGCTAATTAACGAGTTTCTTAATTTTAACGAAATAAAATAATTAGCCTAATGAACTAACGACTCAAAAATATAAACTACTAATTTGGACAAAATTAATTTAATCAAGTATTTAAGTAAAACTAAAATCTTTTTGAGACCATTTTCGAATGTTTATAAAAAATGTACCAATTATATACGTAACATATATATTATTTAAAAATTATAAATAAGTAATAAACTATTTAAAATGACTTGAAAATATTTTTATTTTGTTTTATTTATTTTTAATTTTCTAAAGCTAATTATTTGAAATTAAAGAAGCTCGATGATTAATCTATATTGTGGAGGTTCGAAATTGGGTGTCAACCGTAATCTCAGAATAACTTATTCCGGGATAAAATAAGTAAATGACAAAGATATCCCTTTAAACCCTTTTTATCCATTACTTTTCACATTCATGAAGGGGATATTTGTAAACAAATAACTTGTTCTTAAAATTTATGTAATGCATAACAAACCAAACACTTGATACTATAAATAATCTCAACATAATTTATCCCATCATAACTAATCTCAACATAACTTATCTTATCATAATTAATTTCATCATAACTTGTATTCAAATCAAATGATAATATTATAACAATGATGACACGAGAATTTACCTTCTTTTCAACTTGTTAAAGCTAATATAGAAGTGTTTTTCTGTTTCTTCTATCTAACAAACAAAAGTTCCTATGTATACCTAATAATTTTGTTAAAAAAAATATAAACAACATCCCTTCATCTTTTTTTTATTCATAATTTAACTCAAAAGTCATGGATTCAAATCCTATTCACACCAACTAAAAAAATAAATAGAAGTTGCTCATGAGAAATTGTGTCAATTTATTGTTTGGTTTCATGGAATAAAACAAAAGTGATGGACGACCTTGGAGTCACCAAAAGTAAATATTACTCCCTACTCATAAACAAAACAAAAACAGAAATCTTAATCATACCACTAGAAAGAGCAGATCATTTGTCCTCTTGTCTTGGTCATTCGGACCATATGTATCTAATTAATTTGGAAATTTAACACTTGATTATGAAATAATCTACAAAATTACTAAAACATATACTTAATTTTGATTAAAAGGTGCTTTCATCTGACAAATTTTATTTTGTAAGTGAACAAGATAGGGACGAACACAACAACAAATAATTGTACAAAAAGTAATAGTTGTCGTACCATAATTTGGTGTAATGTCATTGTAAATGATAGAGCCATCACAATAAATGCGTGATTGTCAACTCTTCTTAGAAGCATATGTTTTAATTTAATTACGTACGTTGTTATAATTATTATTACTCATTTATTTTATAGTTGACTCATGACCTGAGTACTCAACTCAGCTCTTTAACAAGTTATATTCATATTAAATTGATACGTTAAGGGACAATAATAAGAAAAGAAAACACAGTTTGAATACGATATGAAACGAATAATAATTAGTTTTAAGTTATAAATGAAGGCAGTAAATTTGTTAAAACTTCATTTAAATCCTAAATAAAGTAGTAGTAACAATTAGATCTAAAGTTTCTATAAGAATTCTTCACCAGTATAATTATTTGAACTCACAAATTAAACTACATATCCAAAATGGTGTTTATATAGGTTAGCGCTAAAGTTTTGGTTGGCGAAAAAATTACTGGGTTTATGGGTCATCTAGCATTCCTTTTGGGTGGATCCGACTTGATAATATTTTCCAACAAATTAAAGTTAATCTGAACCAGTCTATTTTCTAAATCAAATCGAATTGAGTCGAGTCGAGTTAAAATATAAATAAGTTGAGTCAATCCGGAGCCGTTGACTTGGCCTAGTAACTTTATACACTCCTGAGTCCCGACCTACCCATGCAAATTTTACTACGTTGGAGCCTAACTAATTCGAATTCACATATATTGTATAGAGCTCCATTCAAAGGAAGTGCTCCCCCTCAAGAACTTTTTTTATACCCAAGACAGGAATTCAAAATCTTTGAACTTGTTAAGGGAGGAGGCAGCCGCAACGGCCCCACACACACACACACATATATATATATATATATATATATACTCTATATATGTTTAATAAGAACATGCTATACGTACAAGTCCTTTAGCTAGGAATATTCAAAAAAAGACTTTAAGTTTGCATAAATAGTGATCAACCCACCATGATAAACAAACACTATATATATCTGCAACCTGAAAGTTATTACATTTAAATAATTCCTTAAATTTTCCATCATACACTTTTAATTGATTTAAAAAAATGGACAGGCGGCTGAATGAAGCAGTTTTGAGGGGAGATGTTGAAGCCATTCAAAAACTCATTGAAGAAGATTCCAACATAGTAAAACAAAGCATTGAGGCATCAGCTTATATTGCTGCAATATGGACAATATTGCCACAAGGAAAGGGGGATTATTGGGTGCTAAGTGAAGTTGTGATCATAGGGGGAGGGTGCACTATGGCTGTGTTTCTAAGTTTGGGGATTTTGTTAGTGAGACAATGTAAAAGGAAGAGTGATTGGAGAAAAAAAAGAGAGGAACATCATAAGAAGATGAAAGAGGAAAGTCCAAAGAGTAATACAAGTAGAGTTGAAGAAATGAAAGTGGTGAAGAGAGAAAGTCATGAAGATGGTAGCAACTCAGATGTTGATAGCTCAGATCAAGGTTATCATTTGTATTAATTGTGACCGGTTCCTATCCGGTAACTAAGGGACCGGGTGGAACCTTTGGGAATTTCCGGTAAAACCGGTTCCGGTAAGATTCGGTTCTGGTAAATAAATCTGGTAACGTGTCCCGATTTCGGTAAAACCGATCCTGTTGATCCGGTCTTGTCCAATTGCCAGCCTTATTGTGTACTAATACTGCACTTGCTCGTTCTTTATTGAGTACAAGGCATCTTCAGACGGCTATTGATAGACCTCAATTAGGAGATCAGTGATCGAGACCGGATTTCAAGGGTGAGCCAATTCTTTCAGCCATGGAGTCCTTCATTTTGCTTAGTCCATTCTTTTCGGACTTAGATATATTTTAGTAGTTTGCTTATGTTTGGTTGGGGTTGTACCCCTTTTCCTTAGACTTGTTGAACTTTAGATGTTTTGGTACAATGACTTTCAGGTTCTAGGGGTTGTTTTCCGCAATAGCTCATTAGTTGTTTGTTAAGATTTTCAGAGTTATGGGAACTCTATATTAGCTATTTAGTTATTTAAACCTGCTTCCGTAGTTTTAAATGTTTAGTTTTTGGTTAAGTTGCTTAGTTGGGTTATAGTTATTTCTCCCACCGGAGAGTTAGTGTGAATGCCACTCACGACGATCAGGGTCGTGACAAAGAGCTAGAGAGAACTAAGTACTTTCTGATCACCACAGAGTTTTTAATACACTCCATGACGATATTATAAATGAGGATACTTAAATAATGTTAAAATATGTCAATCAAGAAGAAAGTTGAGTTATCAGCCTTAAACTTAGTTTTGGTAAAGAGTCTAATACTTTAACCATAGGAGTTGTCTACTAGTTTGTTTATGATTATTAAAATTTATATGAGAACATTTTTCATTCATATTTTCTGCTTGCTTGCATCACTCCAAAAAAACATAACACCAACCACATTTATAAATTAAACTGTATTGGTTTATATTAACAACATACCTAGTGAAATCCCACTAAATAGGGTCTGGAGAGGGTAGAATGTATGCAGACCTTACCACTACCTCGTGGAGATAGAGAGGCTGTTTCCGAAACTAATACATTATTTTCTACTTTAAAGACTTACGAGAATAGATCTATGAATGCAGGTAATTAAAACAAATGGTAACCATGATCTGAGCTATCAACGTCTGAGTTGGTACTACCTTCATGACTTTCTTTCTTCACCACTTTCATTTCTTGAACTGTACTTGTATTACTCTTAGGACTTCCATCTTTCATCTTCTTATGATCCTCTCTTTGTTTTCTCCATTCACTCTTCCTTTTCCATTGTCTCACTAACAAAATACCCAAACTTAGAAACACAGCCATAGTGCACCCTCCTCCTATGATCACAACTTCAATTAGCACCCAATGATCCCCTTTTCCTTGTGGCAATATTGACCATATTGCAGCTATATAAGCTGATGCCATAAATAATGTAGAAATCCACATTACTTTATGTGTTGCCACCATTAATTTCATCATTGTTCTTCTCTTGAATGAGATAACACTAACAAGGACATTAACAATTCCAAGGGAAAGGAAAAGTGCCACAATGTTACATACCAAAAACACCTTAAACGCGGTTTTTTTACCCAATAAAGCTTTTCCATTTTCTTGATTAAATCCACCAGGAGGATTAACACCAGCAGCAAATGTCACAGTTGCTATTAGTACTGCAACAATTGTTATCGTTTTTCTTGCATTTCTTAGACCTTCACTTTGGAGCTTGATTTTTTTTGTCCTAGTACCGCGATAATTATTCTTCCTTTGATGATGATGATTATTATAATAAGAATGTTGAGATGATGAGGACGGAGAGTGAAAACCAATAGTTTTTCTTTGCCATGATGATCCCAAAATTGGTAATGCATCTACCTGTTGGATGTCTTGAAAATTTGGTGGTAATTGGTCACATCTTTTGGCACCGGCTTCTAGTAATGCAGGGATGATTGCAAGAACACCAGAGTTACTTGCATCTGCTTCAACTACATTTAATGCTGTATGTCCTTTTTGATTCAAAGCATTTACTTCAACACCAAGCTTAAGTATATAAATAATCATCTGAAGAGAGAACAAGTCATGTATAATTAGTTTTTAGCTTTTGTATACAATTAGTGCAACTCTGTTCTGCAATCCAGGAAACTAATTTCATAATCATCTGAAGAGAGAACAAGTCATGTATAATTAGTTTTTAGCTTTTGTATACAATTAGTGCAACACTGTTCTGCAATCCAGGAAACTAATTTCATCAATTCATAAGTAGTTATCAAATTAAGGGTCTGTTTGGAAAGTCACTTGGTAATTGGAATTGGTGTAATTACTAGGGTAGTTATTACCAGCCTAGTAATTACACTGTCTAGTAATTACACTGACCTGTTTGATTGCCACAGTGTAATTACACTGTAATTACACATGTCCTGTTTGGATGCCACAGTGTAATTACACATGTTCTGTTTGGATACACAATTGCAATTATAAAATTATAATAAATTTTAAAAATAAAAATTAATTATTTAAAATTTATACTAGACAAATAAGAAACTTTATAAATAACATTAAATTAAATATTTAAGATATATATTCTTGTTTGAAAATATATTAATTAATAAACATATTTTCTATAACTACTATTATGAAAAAATGATTGATTCAAATTAATATATTTCAATTGAATTGATCATAACAACTAAAAGTATGAAGTTTCTACGAATATCGTAAAATGCATGTTTAATAAAAAGAATAATATATAAATAAAATGTCATAAATTATTAAATGTTTGACAAAAATATAAATCTATCAAGTCTAATTAAAAAATGACGTGCAATGTAAATTCAATATTACTAAAACAAATGAAACTGAAAATATAACATAAGTTATAAATTCAAAACAAAAAATTTAACATAATACTCTTATAATAAATTTCAACATAGCAATAAATATGATTTATTTTTATTTTTTCTTAAATAAAGAAAACGTAAGTCTATAATCTTACTTAACAATAAATTCTATTTTAATTTAAAAATTAGAATACTAATAAAATTATGCTAATGAGAAAATAAGCATGGCATAAAAAAATAGATAATACGAGAAAATTACATATAATCATGTAAAGTAAGGTTGAGAAGAAGAAGAAAATGAAATATAATAATATAAAATATAAAATAAACTTTTACAAATTTTTAGAATAATAAAAATAAAAAAAGAAGTTAAAATAATAAAAGTAAAAAAAATTAAAACAAAAAAATAAAAATAGAAATTAAAAAGTAATCAGGTGATAATTACACCATGTAATTACCAGCAATTCACAGCCTCTGCCTGTGAATTGTAGAGTGTAATTACCTCCTGCCAATTACACCAATTACCTGTTGACCAAGTAATTACATGTCCTTCCAAATAGGACAAGACAATGTAATTACACCAATTACCAGTGTGTCCTTCCAAACAGGCCCTAACGGAAAATGGTCAAATATGCCATTGAGCTTTTAAATAAGTCTCATCTATTTCATCCGTTAAAAGTTGGGTTCACTTTTAGAAAAGATTCATCTATGTCTTAAACTCTGTGTGTTCAATCAAACACTTTCACATAAAATAAAACGTCCAAGATAAAGAAAACTTACAATGGTGAGTTTCCTAACAGTAGCCAAATGTAGAATTGTATTTCCATCAGTATCTTGAAAATTCATGAGATTTGAAACATCAAGAGTCTCCATCAAGAACCTGAGGACTTCAAAGTGATTGTTCTTTACAGCCAAATGAAGAATTGTCTCTCCATGTTTTGTTATCATTTCAGCAGATTCAAGACTCACAGAGAGTATCTCAGCAATAATGTTCACTCTTCCTTTAATGACTGCCCAATGAAGTGGAGTTCTGCCTTCATTATCTTGTAAACCAGAAAGATCCATATCAAGCTTTAACAATTCTCTTGTTATATCTAAGTGCCCTTTGCTGCATGCTATATGTAAAGGACTGCAACCATTCATCAGCTCATCCTTTTTCCAAGCAAAATCAGGTCGAACTTTAACCAATTCCTTCACTACTTCTGCAAT
>JAJOOR010001612.1:0-19346 GCA_036250505.1 Solanum acaule | reverse complement strand
TAAACAGGGTGGGGGGTGGGGGAGAGAGAGAGTTCATTCCCATGCTCTAACAAATTTAATGTATATAAGTGACCCATAAAGCTATAATTTGCCAGCATGATTGAAGTGAGGAAAATAGATGCAATAGTAGTTTCAGTCATGCTATCTATGTGATGCTATACAATTTAACACACTCTAAAACATGTAAATCACATACTTCTCCTACAGCAATCATGATGACATGCGGGGTAAAACCAATTCCAGCTGTATTGGACAACCATCCACCTAGCAAAAGATCAACCAATTATATGGCAATCAAATATAAGTCACAATTACAGCAAATCAGCCACCAAAGCATGGCAAAGACATATCCCGGTGCAGGAAATTCGCAGAATGCTCATGGATTGAAAAGGTTACTCACATTGATGATAACATTGACACTTAATAAAGGGATAGTAGAATTTTATGAAATTTCAACCTTGACTACCACATGTAGAAAGCAAGTTCAGATGCTAAAAATATCGCAACTTCTCAAGTACTCGTTTTGGTGATTCATTTTGAAACTAAATCCTGGAGACAAATTTTATGTATTTATGGTTAAAATAATACAGTAATTAATTTGACCCAAAACTTGTACCTTTGAGGAAGGAAGTCTCAAGTATTTCTCAAACCAGAGGGGAGGTCCACTAAGTTTTGTTAAACTAGAGAGAAGAAGTAACTGACCCAAAAAATAAAACAAGATGGTTCGTCCTTTTCTTTTTAAGTTTTGGTTGTCACATAAGATGAGTACGAAGGATGAAATGTAGAAAAAGTTTTGTTCCAACTTTAATATTGCCTTATCATCATTTGACCATATTTGATATGTGAGCTCATCCTAATCCCCACATAAAACACTGGTGGCCTAAATTGCAGCATGATGAAACCAAAATATATAGTTCTGAGGTTTTATAAACCACTTTAACATGTGGTATACATTATTAAAATGCTTGAAATCTTCTTTTTATTACATGAAATAGTAGTATATTTTACTTCCTATGTGACTGTAATATGCTTTATATAGTGGACTTATCAGAACAATATCTATCTATCTATATGAGGTATCTTTCTTGCAAGAAAAATTTGTTCACTGTTGAGGAGGATACACAATGATAAACAACATCATCATGATGGAGATAGCCAACTGCAAGAAAGGAACATGCTGTGGCTTAAGAGGACTGCACAGAAGTAAGTTGGTAAAACTTCGTCAATCAGATTAAGTTCTTTATAAAACAAAGAACTTAACAAACAACAACTAAGAGTAAAAAGAAACATATTAGGTCACCAACATCAAACCACTCCAATTGTTCAGGATATATGGAAATGCAAATTGAAGGAAAAATTACCAAAAGAAGCGAGTTGCTGCTTTCGTCCAGACCCTGGAGGCCTTCCTCTACCCCTCTTCTGAGTTGGGTTTAATGACATTGCCTGAGTAGATGGAGGTGGAGTCAGAGCCAACGACATTGCCGCTTGAGCTCCATACTTCCGTGGCCTACCCCTCTTTCTGCGCACAGGCTCACCTTGTGGCATTGCGGAGGATGCACCAATACTACCTCTGGGTGATATAGTTGATGAAGGATCCATTACTAGTGTTTGTGGAATCGAAGCGCCACTGCCACTAGATTGAAAGGCAATATTAGTAGGAGTTAACGAAGGATTAATGCTTGGTGATCCCTGTAAACCAGGGGCATTCCCACTCATCCCTCTCTGCATATAGTAAGGAGAGGATCCAGGTAACATCATAGCTTCCCTTCGATCCATACATTTATTTCTTTTTTCAGAACTCCGTAAACAATATATCCCCTTCGAACAATGATTTAAATCTATAAGGGAAGGGAATCAAAGTCACAACTCTTTATTCCTAAACATGGAAAGTGGTCTTCGCAACATCAAAACCAGTAAAAGTTGCAGCCTTTGATTAGAAAATGGCACAAAAAGACTGAACTTCTTTAAATTCTCAAGGGAACTTTATTATGCACATTCAAGATCTCCTTAAAATCCAAGAATGTACTTAGCTGTGAACTTCACTTCCTAACTAGCACAAAGAATAACAACTGAAAGCTCCTTCAAGAACAAAGCCTCCCAGTAAATCTGAAAAGATTTAAGAGTACTGTCAGTGAATGACACAAAGTAAATTAAGAAATAAGTAACAAACTCAGCAAAATAGATATAGGGTAAAACACATTATAGTAGGAGAAGGAAAGGAAAAGAGCTCAGAGTTAAAAAAATCCACAGAAGAGCAAAACGAGGAGGCTAAGATATGTTCATAGGCAGAGAAATGCAAGTTCAAAGCAAAAGGGCTAAGATTAAAGAACAAGCAAGAGTACCATAACTTTTAACAGCTTGCCAAAACTATTTGAAAAGGAAAAGGGCTTTACAATGAAGATAGATGCAAAACAAACAGAGACTGAACCTGATCCGTTCTTACCTTACCATTCAAAACAAACCCTTAAAACACTAAATTTCTGCACATTCAACAGAAAGAGCCAAAACCCAACAGAGAAATCAATGCCATTACATCAAGAACAAGAACCCCAGTCATGAACACCTAATAAAAAACAATTCTTGATTTGCAAAGTCAATAAAGATCACAGCTTTATGCTATTTTTTATGAAGAAACTGACACCATATGGATTAAAATGCAAAAAAGAGGTGACCCTTTTGGGAAAAAAGAAAGTTAAAAGCTTAGAGAGGGAAAATGGTGAAGTTACTATAACCTGTGACAAGTCCTTATCTGAAATGAAAATGGAAATGTGGGGCAGAGAGAGTTGTTTCTGTTTCAGAACTAATAGATATGTGTTGTGTCATTGTGTGGTATGTGAGAGAGAAATTGAGTGATGCCAATTTGTTTGAGCAAACAGATTCAGAAGATTGAATTGAAGAGAAAGCTAAGCATACTCTCAAACCTGAAAAAGGGCGCTGAATGGATAATGCCAATATTTATTGCGCTCAAAAATTAATTTAATAACAATTTCTCAAGCTCTGTTCATTCCCACGCGCAGCTTGTGAAGCATTGGCAACCCCTTTTTTCTGTCCTCACATAATGTTCACTTTTGATCCTAAAATTTTTTATTTCGATTGGTAGAATGTATAAAAAAAAATAATGTATATATTAGTTTTGTGTATTTTAATAATATCTTATTTCATATATTTTTTAATTTATGTATAACTAATACTCTATTGTGTATTGAGGAAGTGTATTATTAATACATAAAAAATTATGATATGTATTAGCATGTTAAAGATTCAATTGCCCCTTGAACTCTTTTTTACATCTTTTTCACTATATTTGTGGAGGGTATCTATGTAAAAAAATATATATTAAAAAGTATGCGATGCAAGCTAGTTTTAATATACCAAATTAAACAATGCACTAAAAATTATCTCTGCCTAATTAATACAAGCATTATTAATACACTTTATTTAACATTATTCTTATATATCCTACCAAATGATTCCTCGATTATTATAATTAGCTTACTCAAAATAAATCCTATTGTCTTAAATTCGACAGTTTAATTTATGTAAATTGAGTACCTAAATATAATATAAAATATTATTTTTTCATTTCAATTTGTTTGTCTAGTTTTGACTTAACACAAAGTTTTAAAAAGTAAAGAAGAATTTTGAATCTTAACTCTTATGATCTTAAACTAAAGATATTTCAAATGTACTAAAAATATCATTTAATCGTATGTCTTATATATGTCATGTAAAAAGTTAAAATAAAAGAGTTGCCAAAAATAGAAAAAAATATTTTTTTAATGGATTAAACGGAAAGTAAGACAACTAAACTGAACCGAATGAGTATTCAACTCTTTTAACTCAATTTTTTTGAGAAAGTTATTGTGTGTATTCTCAGGTGTCCCATATGTAAATAAGTTAACCACTTATGCATTAACCTCAATAAATCGTAATACTTTAGGCATGTTCCAACTAACATTGATGTGTATAATTAAAGAAGTGACATATTTTATATGTTTAGCTACTTTACGAATAGACACATTTTAAGAACATGTACAAAAATAATTTTAAAATTTAAGTCAAAAGCATTTAATAAAAATATTTAATTTCTATTTATTATATATTCAAGTGTTTAATTAGAACAAATTTAACAAGTTGTCTTCCCTAAAGTGTTTGTGCGGAAAAGTGAGGCGCGTAGGATGATTAAAAGGTAGGGCCGAGGGGTTGTGAAAGGGACAATTGAGATGACGAGAGAGAGAGCAGGCACCAATTTTGGCCTCCAAATTTCACCTCAAACAACTTGGCTTGTGCTACTTGCTGTAGAGCACTTGTAACACCAACTGGTCGTTTTGGTAAAGCCGCCAATAAGGATATGTATCAGTTCACATACATATCAACTCAATTCTTTCACATTCCTCCTCTCCAAATTTAGATGGCGTACTGCATGGTCTATTAGGGGTGGCGCTCCCAACATTCCTCCACCTTGATTTCTCATTCTCTTAACTACCAAATGTGATTTTTTTTCAAAAAGAAGTGGGAGTAAATGCATTGGACTATAATTTCTGTTGATCAGTTAGTGAAGAAAATCAGGTGCAACTACAAACATGCAATGGAATATATCGAGTTTGGTTAAGGAAAAAAAAAGAGTTTTAAGATAACATCACTTACACGATCCATTAAGATTGTATCGTATGGGACAAAATCAGATATAGTGAAAAGAGTGAATCAAACCATAACACGTGGTGAGACCAAATACGAAGGCATGTCTGCAAGGGATCCGGGAGAACCGAGAAAACTCTCCATGATATCCTTGAACATCTACCCGAGCAAGATCAGCTCGCAATGGGGCATCTAAGATAAAATAATCTTGCATTTTATCCTAATATACCAAAAGGACAAGCAAAGAAACTTATGTGTAACATAATGGGCTTAATATTACATCAGAATTAAAACCATACATATGCAGGTAGCTACTCCCAGAAAACATCCACAACAAAGTACAGCAGCCAAAAGTAAGTAAAAGGTTACAGGGGTCTTCGCAGCTCCAACGCAACAATATAAGCTTATGTCATAATTCATAACTAACACAAACGCAATAACCCTTGAAAACTACAGCTACTTCAACTATTTGATCCAAGGATTCAATGAACTTCCACAACATAGGTAAATAGCTAAACTAGAGAAGCTCACAAGTCACAACACAGTGCACAAACCTCTCCTTTCTCTGCTGCTCTTTATCCGACTCCCTTTTTCGCAGGAGCGGAGGATGGTTAATTAGCAGAATCCACCTATTTCCAGGCCCCTGCTGTGATTACCCCAAAGAGAACTACCATTTTGAAATCAAATAGACCACAATTAACTCTTTAGTGGGCACAATAAACTGCCACTACAAATACTGTCACTGCTCTCTCCTGTAGTTACAAAGCAATGCATTGCCAGCAACATATCCATATCAGCTACAGTTTCGTAATACTTGCTAAGATCTTATTACAAGCTCTCCCGGCCTGAAAATCTAACTTTTACTTGATTAAAGTGTGACAACAACAAACAAATGGTGTCCGGGAGGATAGAGTTCATGCTGACCTTAACCCTACCTCGGGAGGTATATATGTGACCAAAAAAAAACTAGTCTACTGATTAAAGATCTGTCTAACTGATAATTTGTAGTACAGTAGCAAATACAGCTTACTCGATTTCATAAAAAGACGAGATCTTTGTGAACTCATAACGGGCAGTAATGCTTTCAAATATCAAATGACAGTATTGATATTGTTTTGTTATACAAAACTACTGTCCCCTATTATTGTAAGCAGAGTATAAGTTTGCTCAGGATATGAACTCCAAATCTCCTTTGTTGAACTACTCAAACTCAGTTTAAAATGGTAATGCCAAGACCCAAAACAATGCAGAGAAAAAGATTAAAAGCATAAGAACACAACAAAGAATATAGATAGCAACATGAAACATGAACAAATATCAAGTCTTTTTCGCAAATTGCAGAAGAAAGACGTAAACAGCTTCAATTTCAGTTACCAAATACACCTGAATAAATTACAGCAAAATCTTATTTTTCAATCTCCATTGCTTGTGCAGCTTTAGCTTTGGCCAATGGAGTCATCCTTGTCTTCAATTTTTTCTTCCCAACTTGAAATCCATTACCACCTTTCTTCTTGTCCTTACCATCCACCTAAACCACAAAATCATCCAAATCACTATTGAACAATCAAAGATTACCCAGTAAAGATCATAACTTTACTTGTTAAATTAAATTAGTAAATACAACAGAGAATTTATCACATAATCAGCCATTAAAGAGGGAAAATACCTTCATCTTGTTCTTTTTTGCTTGTAACTTCTTCGCTAGTTTTTCTTTCTCTTCTTTTTCCCCTGTAATTTCACCATCAATCAAAAATTAGTATCACATCGAGATTGTAGTAACACATAACATTCAAGGGAAAGAATTATACTCCGAAGATTGAACTCGTGCTGTTTTTTCCGGCGACCCAAATCGTTTTTCTTCGACATTTTGGCGACGGTGGCTGCTCTGTGATTTTCTTCCTTCTTCTATCAACAAACAATACCTTAAACCCTAGGGCCCGTTTGGTTTAGAGTATTTTTCTACGAAAGTATTATTTAACGTAATATTTTTGTGTGTCAGTGCATGTGTTTTTAAATATAAAACATTCATCTTATTTAGCTTAAAAATAAAACGTTCATCTTAATTAAGTTTGTTAAAGTAAAAGAGATTTTATTGTTGATGTCACTTCATTTAAGCACATATCACTCATATATTATAAAATATTAAAATTATCTTCATTTTAATTGATATATAAAATACAAATTTTCAAGTGATTAAAAATTCATTTAATTTAAAATATGTAATTGAATATTAAGTGAATATTTCAAGAGAAAATAAAAAATAAATAAACATAAGAATTAGTCAACTTAATTCAACCTACAATATATTCATAAATAAAATTATACTTATATAGTGTAATTTTTTAATGGAAAAATATATAATCATAAAAATAACGAATAATGAAGATTGTGAGTGTTATTATAAATGATATTAAATATTACTTGAATATACATGTATTTAAAAGTGAGGTATAAGAGGATTTAAGGGGATACTTTTATTATTTTACATTTTTATCTCGGGATAAGTCATCATGGGATTAGTATTCCACCTATAAATAAAAATAACTTATCCCAGTCATAATTATTAATCCTGGGACAAAACAATTTCATACTTTGCAACCAAACAAAGAATTGAAGAGTGCTAAAAACTTATCCCAAGATTATTCTTTCTTATCCATCATACTAAACGACCCCTTAGAGTTATGCATATATTAGTGGAGAAAGTTTATAAATTTAAATTTAAATGAGGCAAGTGTCAAAAATACATCTAAGCTATCTCTTTTTCTTTTTGAGTTTGATATCTAAACTATTGGGAGTATGTTTCATACATAAACTATTACTCATTAATTTGAGAAACATACATTAGAGGTGTGTGTGATACACTCTCTTTTATTTTAAAAAAATCTTGTCACATGACACTTCTCATGCACAAAATATTTCACCTTAACATAAATAAAATAAAATATTAGTATTAGTTAAAAGTTAAAGACTAAAATATTACTATATCCATAAAAAGAAATTATTTTTAAAAAATAAATTAAAACATTATTCTTATAGATTATGCATTTGATTCACAATGTGATTATGTGAATTCAAAACAAAATCTGATTGGCCGAAGGAAAACATGTTCCTATAGAGTCTCTAATCACATTGTGAATCCTGCAAATTTTGATTGGCCAAAGGGAAACATGTTCCTATCACAACTTCTTTATTCACAAACTATAAATAGGGGTCCTCATAATTAAGAAAAGATACTAGAATTCTAACAAGAAGTTAGAGAGAGCTCATGGATCAAAAAGTCACATATTTCTCTACAAGCTACAAATTCAAAAACGATCAAGATCAAGACCAAGACCCTCAGATTCAAGAACAAGCACGCAGCCCTTAAATTCAAGTAAAATTTAGGATCAAGATAAAGTTCAAGTTCAAGAACGATCAAGATCAGGACCACCAGATTCATGAACAAGCTCAAGGCCCTTGAATTCAAGTAAAAGTCAAGATCAAGATAAAGTTCAAGAACGATCAAGATCAATACCACCGGATTCAAGAGCAAGCTCGAAGCACTTGAATTCAAGTAAAAGTCAAGATCAAGATCAAGATAGAGTTCAAGTTCATCGAAGATTCAAGAATAAGCTCCAAAGCCGTTGAATCTAGAGGTGGCAAAATCAAGTTCAACCCGTCCAATCCGATCCAACCCATTTAGGTTGGGGTTGGTTATTGACCCACCCATTTGTTAGTTCAACCCATCTCAACCCAACCCATTTCAACCCTTTAAAAATTGGATTGATATGTAGCCCAAATTGATTTTTGAGAAATCTTATCAAAATATTATTATTATTATTTTTAATTTTATATGTTATATACCGTTACAATAAAGAAAATAAATAAATTTATTAGGTACTAAAAGCTTATAAAATAACAAATAAAGCTATTAAAACTTAGTCAAAATTGGGCGGGTTGGATTATGACCCGTTACTAACCTGTTACCTAACCCATTTTGATCCAACCTATTTTGGCCCAAACAAATTTGGATTGGATTAGGTCTTGACCGATTTTGACCCGCCCAAATTTAATCTAACCCGCCCAATTGCCACCCTTACTTGAATCCAAGATCAAGTTCAAGAACAACTTCAAGATCATGCTCAAGAGCCCTTGCATTTATATCTAAAATAATAGAGATTGTAACACTCATATTCGAAATCAATAAATACAATTGTTGCATCATTTTTCAGTCTTAATTATTATTTTCTTGACTCAAATTTTATTGTCTACAAATATTTCTCATAATAGAATTATTATAGCCGGGTGATCTCATAACTTTTGGAAAGATGCACTTTCATCACTCAAGAGTCAAGTGTAATGAACATATCTGGAAAAAAAATGGGCAAAATAATTAATTTAGTTCTAAAATTCTAAACCGATAAATATAATTATTTTTAGAAAGGCCTAAGTCATTGTGTTTTAAAGGTATCCGAAAAATTCACTTAAATACCTCAACTCACCCTTATGCCTATTACACACCTCACTATTGACATATATGTACCTATTAAACACGGTAACAGATCACATTCCAATGCCAATTGTCAAATTTTTATTCGTATCTTTATCATAATTTTCACTAGTGAGCTACACACGTTTTTTAATGAACTAATTGGATGTTAAGTATTTGAGAGTGTCTAATAGGTACAAGACTAAATTGAAGTATCTAAGAAAATTATATAAATAATTTTAATGGATCGTCGATAACTTAAGTGTTTTAGGAATCACCTTTGAGATGGATGAAGTATAATCAATATGATGGAGATATAATAGAAAGCACCTATCCGGCTTTTGGCCTTGGATGTTTGAATGAAATTTTGAAAGAGCAACTTTCACATATAACAAACATAAAAATCATATTTATATGTTATAGTTATAGTTTGCATAATTGCGCTCCATAACAAATTTTATGTTTGCTATGGAGCTTTTAATTTGTATAATTCGATACAAACATCCAATTTTATACAAATTGTTCAGTTTTGTATAAATTCATTTATACATTGTAATTTGTATAATAAGATCTGTATTTGTATAATTATAAGTGTATAGGACGAAAATATATGTATTTGTATTTGTATATACACTTTTCTCTTGCTTTATACAAATACAAACGCATTTTATACATTTTATAACAAAATGTATAATATGGCTAATTGTATACCGAATCAGATGGCAAAAAAATGAAATGTTTACTGCGAAGATTGGTGTACAAAATCAATGAGTTGGAGCAAGAATTATGTATTAGACAGGTTCATATTGACAACTTGAGGAACTCTAATTTGTTATTGGAGAGGAGGCTCAATAGAAGGTTGAAATGGTGTAGGTTCAATAGGAAGATACTTTTGTGTATTTTGATTTGTGTTGTTGCTATGTTCATCAGCAACCAGTAGTTCAAGTGTTGCTTATTTGGATTTCTCTTTGATTTGTATTGTTGTTATGTTTAATTAAAATTGTCAATGTATGTGTGTCATTTTGTATCTATTATGTCAATTCAAGCTTATATTAATATATGCAACACTTCATCAACAACCAATAACCTAGTCATCCATTCATACTTCAACATAGACAACACAACACCATTTGTAAAACACATAACCAACACAACATATGTAAGCACACCTGAATAGCCAATACAATTCGATAGACAACACAACAACCATTTTAAAACACAACATCATCATTCATTCATAAGGACTCACATAAGGCAGAATTTACCAAAATAAAGTCATATTTACAAGGCCTCACATAAGGCATAATTTACCTAAATAATGCCATATTCAAAAGCCCTCACATAAGGCAAAATTTACCAACAAACAAAATCCAAAATAGCAGGCCATTAATGCAACATGTATGGACTAACTTAAAAGTGCTTAAATACATCAACATCACTACAATTTTCATGGCATCTTTGATTGTGAAGAAGTGTCATTTTGACTTGAACTACTTCCTACTGTCTTCTTTCTTTGCTTCTCTCTAAGCTCATGAAGCTTGCTTGTTGAGATTGTTGCTTTACCATTCTATTTCAGCTTAGTTGTATTACTTGGTGTATAACCAATGTCACCAGTTACATCAAATGATCTTGTCACTTTTGCTTGTCCAGTAGAGTAGATCTTACTACTTGGCATGCCAGGCTATAGTAAAATTAGGATTATATCAATATTTAAGTTGTTTAATTAAACAAAATTAGGATTATAATTCAATATTTAAGTTGTTAACATATATCAAAGACTCGCATTCATGACTTTGAAGCCATTTGCAGCTTGGAACACACCCATTCCCATGATTCTTGGTCTTTTCTCTGGAGATGTGTTTCCCCTGCCCCTACCTCTTCCTCTTTTAGTAGTACCAGCTATTGAAGATGATGCATGATAAGTAGGAGGAGTAGAAGAGGATACAGGAAAATCAGTAGGTAGGGGAGGTGCACTAGGTGCTACTGATGATGTTTTTTTTGTCTTCCTCTTTCCTTTTTTAGTGGAGGCTCACCTTCTGATGGTGCTGATGGAGTTTTCTATACATATAAGAGAAAAAGTAAGTCATAAATTAAGAAAAAGTAAAACAAGTTCAAATATTACCTTTGGTTTGCCTCTTCCCTTGCCTGAACCTGTTGGTTCTGCCCTTACTGATGCAGTAGGTGATGGTGCACTTTGTCTTGTTGATGATTCAACACCTTCTCTTTGAGGACACCCTCTCTTGTTATGGCCTCTGACATGGCATATACTGCATGTCATTACAAGTCCAGTCCTAGGAAGCTTCCTAGATTTCTTAGTTTCTCCAGCTTCTTTCCTTCTAGCCTTAGGTGGCCTACCAGGCATGTTTGTGATTTCTGGTGGCTCAATAGTGAGGTTTGTAGAAACTGGCCACATCTCCATGTTTGTAAGTGGTTCAATAACATTGGCATAAATCCTCAAGTACGTTTCCTTACTGTAGCAGTTGTCTATATAGTCATAAAGAGAAAACTTCTTAAAGTATAATGCAGCCACATCATGTGCACATGGTATGCCTCTTAACTACCACACCCTACAGCTACAAGTTCTCCTAGCAATATCCACTTTGTGTTGACAAAGCCTTTCTTTCACTTCAAATCCAGCAACTCCATTAAACTCAATGGTACAGTCCATAGACCTACTAATGTTCTCCTCTAAAACCTTCAGAGCCATTGGAGAGAAATTACACTTCCAAGGAATTGGGAACTCCCTTAATTTGGCTGTTCTTGTCATCACCTTCACTCTTATTTCTTCAAGCATAGTAATGATGGTCTTGTGTCTAGAAGCCAAGATCCATGCATTAAAACACTCAGACATGTTGTTGTCTACAGAGTCACACTTTACTTCAGTATTGAAGTAAACTTTGCACCAAAAATTAATGTTGTAGTACATTAAGTTATCCATCATTTTTTCTGGACCTAACAACTTCATCTTCTCTATATTGTTCCTTAATTGAGACTCAAATGTACTCTTAGCTATCTTCCAAAATTGTTGTCTTCTTTGAAAACCCCTCCAATTCTTAGCCCAGTTAGCTAATATGTGCCTAGCACACATTCTATGTTCACACAAAGAGTACACATTCTATGTTCACACTGAGAAAATAGTGTGCATATAAAGTAAATATACGCAAGTTTAGAGTTGATTAAATCAGACTAAAGCTTACATAGAATGAAACTAAAGAAGAGAATGATGAAAAAATAATTAGTCAAACTGCTGCATAATCTGTAAGCTGCTTAAAGAGCACAATGCCATATGAGAAGTTGTAAGAACCAAAGAAGTGTAAATGAAAAAGAACACATGAGCATGCCTTGAGAAAATAAAAGATCATATACATGAAATTCTGGTAAACAAAGTGACCTATTATCTGTTGATCCTTTGAATTGAGCAAGCATTTGAATCACTGCATCACTAGTCAGCTGACCAGAGAACATTTTCAAGGTAGAGTTAAGAAGTCAAGTGTTGAGAGTTCTTTGGGTCATTTTAGGAAGTCTTTTACAAATTGTTTTAAAACTTGTTCTAAATGACTTGAGCACTGAGTTGAGAAAGAGTAGAGCTGAGTTCATCTTCTTTAAAATGATATATACAGGGGAACTAAGTATTCCCAAGAGCAAATTTTTTCACATTTAAGATGAGAAGAAACACCGATTTCTAAAGAGTTCATGAACAATTTTCAATATTATCTCTTTTTAGAGAAACCTTTTGAGTAATAATCTCAAAGTTGAGGAAGAGGAAATGTTTTCTTTAAAACATAAGCTAAGTTATATTTTGGGAGTATAATTTATGATTAAGTCTTCCGCTGAGAGTTTATCCAAGCCAAGGGTTCGCTTAGGCCAACAATGGCTCTCAAGTGTCAGTCATGCCTAAGGTATAAGCTCGGGGCGTGACATATATAAGCAGTGGATTAAACACTGTAGCGGCCATTCCAATGCCACTTGTCAAATTTTTATTCCTATCTTTATCATAATTTTCACTAGTGAGCTACACACGTTATTTTGTGAACTACTTGTATGTTGGTGTTTGAGAGTGTATAATAGATACAAGACTGAATTGAAGTGTATAAGTAAATTATACATATAACTTTAATGAACCGTCGATAACTTAAGCATTTTAGGAAACATCACATATTGTAAGATGGATGAAGTATAATCAATATGATCGAGATATAATAGAAAGCACCACATCACATATTTTGAGATGGATGAAGTATAATCAATATGATCGAGAGATATAATAGAAAGCACCTATCTGGCTTTTGGCCTTGGATGTTTGAATGAATTTTTGAATTGGTAATATTATGAATTTGGAGATGATCGGGGAAAAAAAATTATATATGTATGTAATAAATAAAAAATGTATTTTACCTATCTAATTATATTTGTAATAGAGAAAAGACATAAAGTGATATATGAAGTTGTCCCAAATTTTCAAAAAGACATTTTAATTATGCAAGTGTTCTATTACCCCACAAAACTTTTAAACATCTTTGTAAATAGACCATTTTACCATGTTTTCTCATCAATCTCATATTTTGAATATGTGTTTGAAGCACGCAGGATCGTCTTAGCTTGGGCCCCATATTTTTTGGGGGCTCAATTTTTAAAAAAAAATTACTTATAAATGTTGATTTTTTTAAAAAATAATATTATATGTACTATGAGTGCTATGATTTCTACTAATGAAATTGCCTATAAGATAAATATAGAGTTTGAATTTCGTAAGAAACAATTTGATGAAAATATTGATAACGAAATTACTAAGTCCCTTGAAATTAGAGTTGATTACTTTATATATATGGTAGATCAAGCTATTTTTTCAGTTCAAAATAGATTTGAACCAATTGAAGCATATGAAAATATTTTTGTTTCTTATTTAGTGGTAATTTAAGATCAGTTGATGATGAGAATATTTTAAAAAAACATTGTCTTAACCTTGAACTTTCTCTTTGACACCTAATAATTATTCTGATATTGATGGTTTATATTTATTTTTTGATTTAAAATGTTAAGACAAATAATACAAGTAGAAGATAATGATCTAATAAAAATACTCAATCAAATAAAAAGACTTCATTATTTTCCAAATACGCATATTGCTTATAGAATAATGTTAACATTTACTGTAATTGTTGCCTCAGTCGATTTTTTTTTTCAAAATTAAAATTGATTAAATTTTATTTAAGATCAACAATGTCTCAAGAGAGATTGAATGTATTAGCCATATTATTAATTGAAAAGGAATTATTAAAACAAATCAATTATAAAACAGTAGCTAATGACTTAACATCTAAAAAAGCTAGAAAAATAGATTTTAAATAAAAGTATATATGATTAAAAAAAAATATTAGGGCCCCTTTCTTGAGTTTCGCTTTATGCCCCCAATCTTGTTGAGTCGGCCTTGATCACACTATCTTTTAATTAATTATTTTAATTTATATTAATAAAATGCTGATTTAAACCGACCCGAAACATTGAGCTTCCAATTTCAATAATATAAACTTGATTCAAACTTCCATTGGCCACAATCATAAACCTGATGGCTTTGAGAATTATCTAAAAAATAATTCACCGTAATTATTCAAGATAATTAACTAGTGAAAAAAATAATTAGTCAAACGCAAATAATTTCTTAAGAGGCTATGAGCATGCTCACACAACACATAAGAAGATATGACCAAATGATTTGCAAGTATTCAGTGAGGAAAGATGACAGATAATTTAAGCTCTATTCAGTTGATTTTCCAAAAAGAGCAAAGAGATGAATTCTATTTCATTTCAATAACCATCAGAAATTGATGCCAACCCCTAATTCTAAATGCACCACTTATGAATTCTAGCAAATTAAACTATTCACAAGATATGAAATTCATAGATGAATCGAATATCTTGAAGTCAGTGGTTCAAACATATATACTTCGACTCTACCTTAGGTCCTTTGATCAAACTTCGCAGCCTCATGCAATTCATCCAAGACAGCTCGCAAAGCTTGATTACAAATTTTACAAACCGTAGGATGAGTTATGAGCTTATTCTTAGTAAGCGACTCTGCAAAACCAAATTCAATGCAATAAGAAATTAACTCACTTAGGAAGCACAAAAAATATAGTTAAATGGCTGACCAAGGAATTTAAACTAAAACCCATACTTCTAAAACAGATCAATCTTTAAGTTTTACATATATAAAACCTTAAAGAGTTTAAAGACAATTGATGTTGAGCTGAGGGTCTCCTGGAAACAGCCTCTCTACCTTCACGAGGTAGTGGCAAGGTCTGTGTACTATTTACCCTCCCCAGACCCCACCTAGTGGGATTTCACTGGGTTGTTGTTGTTGTTGTTGTTGTTGATGTTCTAAACTAAGGAAATTGGCCTTACAAGTAGGATACTTGAGAGCGCGACATATTTATCACATGTTACTGAAGTTTGAGGTGGAAATTTGGACTAAATAGGGAAGACAACCACCCAAAGGAACATAAATGCAAACAATATGTTTAAAAAGTTATCTACTTAGAATATAATAAGAACAGTCGAAACAGATTATTATAGCGTATACAAACATAATAGTAAAGGCCAAGAAAGGAAATATGCTGAACACATCAAAGTCAAGGACTAACTTTAATATGATCAAAGACAAAACTTAGGAGATAATCACTTGAAACATTGAATCTGCAAAATCTCACCTAAGAAAGCAGCAGCAATTTTCAGTTGCTTTTCTGGGTACATGGCATAAATTTTGTATTCTCTACAAAGCTTAACAATCATGCACTGGAAAATTGCTTGTTGCCTGCAAGTTTCAAATATCATTTCAAAATCAATTAAAAAGCTTGGCAAAGACCAAATTTAAATAAAGAAACTTTGCCCAGTCTAATAGTTTAAACTTTTACATGAAGCACTCAAATAATTCAACATGTTATCAAAGAGGTAGGAATTATAGCTGCTACCTCAACCAAAAAATATCAAGGTTCTGATTGCCAAAAGGAGTAAGGCCTAATTTAACAAATAGATTTTAACGAATCATCACGATAGACCAAAGCAGTGCAGCAGAATTGATTCATGCCATTTTTTTCAAACCAGCATGAATAGCGTATAGTGTGCATATAAAGTAAATATACGCAAGTTTAGAGTTGATTAAATCAGACTAAAGCTTACATAGAGTGAAACTCTAAAAGTGAGCAAAATGTCCAAATTTCCTATTTGTACACAGCAATAATAAAAATGGAGTGAGCATATATTGTTGTTTACTGTAAACAATAATGGCACAACCAAGAAGAGAATGATGAAAAAATAATTAGTCAAACTGCTGCATAATCTGTAAACTGCTTAAAGAGCACAATGCCATAGGAGAAGTTGTAAGAACCAAAGAAGTGTAAATGAAAAAGAACACATGAGCGAGCAAGCCTTGAGAAAATAAAAGATCATAGACATGAATTCTGGTAAACAAAGTGACCTATTATCTGTTGATCCTTTGAATTGAGCAAGCATTTGAATCACTGCATCACTAGTCAGCTGACCAGAGAACATTTGCTGGAAGTGCAAGGTTGCTTCTGCTTCAATATCATTAGCATAATAACCATCAGCAGCAGAACTCTGATTTCCATGTGCCTGTGAAACTCTTGAAAGTCCACGCTCCACAAATGCAACAAGCTCTGGATGACTTGAACGTACATGAGATATTTGCACAATCCGATTGCAGTATTGTGGCCATTCAATCATACGGTCAACAAACTGCGCCAACACCCTAATACCTAAATAAAACATCTGCATATATATAGAGAAGACATCAGTAATGCTAAGTTAAAGTATTATTTAGAGTGTGTTTAGAAAGCCACATGAGAATTGAATTCTAGCGTAGCTACTTGTTTGTGTGCCTAAGTAATTAATTAGTTGGTTAAATGTAATGTGGAATTGATTGTAACTTAAGGAGTGAAACAAGCTGGCAATCACATTTTCTAAACAATATTTATTTTTCAAATATGAACTTTTCCTCAAACCTACTCCTACTTTAATGCTCCTAATCCTGCTCATTAGTATAAATATTTGTTGGGAAAGGAAACTTTACATCTTAGATCCATCTTAGTCAAAATTTTAATTAGTAATTGGATCTCGTACTAAATGATTCAAATTACAATACTATCTTTTGGATAAGGTATATTCTTTATTTACAATATTAGTCATCCTATAATAATTATTGAATTTATCTTTAACAGAAAAAATGTATTTTTCAAATACCTAGTGATACAGCTAATTAATATTTCTTAGATTCACATACATTTGTCACCCACTAGAGCTTATTTACCTGTTCAGCTAATGAAAAAAATTATTTAGAATGAAGATTTATATTATTTAAAAAATAATCAAACAATATATCCAATTACAATACTTGTATAATCAAACATGATACTGAAATCCTATTATAATTACGTTGTGACAAACAAACAAGTATATGCATTTACTAGAATGTGCAATTCAAACAGATAATTACTACTCTAATTATTGTACAACGTAGTAATTACAAAGTGATGTTCCTTAAGAAAAGCATGTTATGGCCAATGCAAACCTTTGAATCAGCAGGCTCACGCAATGAATCCAAGACATTTTGCAAAGCAATATCAAGAGTATGATTAGTTAGAAGTTGATTCTTGATAAGAGACCCTGTAAAGGCAATTTTCAACAATAATAAGAACTATAGCTCAAGTAGGAAACCAAAAATAGTTAATGGGGCAAAGTAATTTACACTGGAATTCATGGCACGTGCAGGTTTCTGCCATTTTTTCAATACTTCGGATATGATTTTTTAAAAGATAATTTCATACACAAAATAGAATAAAAGTAGAACTTAAAGCTAGGAGACTTAAAGATAATTTTATCTATATTAGAATTATACATAAAATTTTAGATAATTGCACTAAGAATATGTTGTAGTTAATTTAATCTTAACCATTCGTTTGTAAATGTTACTCTAAATTTCAAAAGCTGCTAGGTTGGGACCACCATAAGTATGCGTACCTAACATGTTTTAAGTGTATGTTCATGGATTTTAACTACTAGTACAAAATAGAACAGCCGAAACAGATTTGAAAAGGATCAATCTATATAAGAACCAATCATATCTATCTTACCCCCATACCTAAGATTACTAAGGAAGTATGCTAAACCCCTCAAAGTCAATTATGGACAAATTTCAATACACACTAAAGGAAAAATAGTAGGAGACAAGCAGTTGAAAATTAGCATCTGAAACCCTTACCTATAAAAACAGCATAAATTTTGAGTAGCCTCTTTGAGAAATGGGCGAACAGTTTGAATTCACGGAACAGCATAACAATCATGCAACTAAAAATTGCTCGTTCCCTGCAAGTTCTTATCACTTAAGAATTGAACTAAAGTTGATAGAACATCAAGATAAAACAAAACAGTGAAGCAGCGGTAATTCATGCCCTTTTCTTTTCTGAACACCAACATTTTGAAACACCAAAAATATGAAGCAATATATCTTCTGCAAATATCAAGTGTGAGATAAGAACGTGCATTTAGGGCAGGAATATTCTCATGTTTAGCTTTGATCATATCAACTAAGGTCTACCGTGAATTTCTCATAGTAAAAAAGGAACGCCCTCTTAACTCAGCGAAACAGCAAGCAGTTATAAAGCTTTAAATTGCTTAGAAATTACAGTAAATTTGCAAAACCTCACCCACAACCAACACAAAAGCAAATCGAAAAGAAGAAAACAAACAAATGGAGAAGAAAGGAAATATATTTAGTCAAACTGTAATGAGATATAATCAGTTGTAGTAGAGTGTAGGAGAGTTAGATAGTTAAAAGTAGTTAAGGGCAGTAGTGTCATTTTAGATAATTCTGTTATAACTAACAATCAGAAAGTTAGTTACTAGATTAGTTACAGAGTGTGTGATGGTGAACTATAAATAGATGATCCTACTGATGTATTACTTAGCCTTTGAGCTCAAATCAATGGAGCTTCTCTTCTTTTCAATTTCTTGTTAAAGCTTTACAGTTTATTTCATGGTATCAGAGCAGTACACAGTGTTTAACTGTGGCAAGCGATTTGGTTTGAAGAAGCAAAGGATTGTGTTTGCTGATTTGCACAAGTAGTAGTTGCAGATCTAGACGATTCCATAGCTAATTGGGTTGAGTTTTTTGTTTTTCCGCAACAAAATTCTGTCGAAGATTCAGTTACAATGCCAAGTGATAGAT